>PVJL010003366.1:0-163487 GCA_004026885.1 Lyroderma lyra
CCATAAAGAAAGTATTTTCTTACTAAATCTAAGTTATTTTATCTTGTTTACATTGACATGTAATTTTATATGACAGGAAGAAAATTGACCACTTGCAAAGTCAAACAAGCAAATTGCTTTTTCACTTTCAAATTTTAGGTTTAAATGTTTTATTTAGCATTTGGAATAAGAGTATTCTTATTTGATACTGAACTTCTTTTAAAATGTAAAATAGTATGGTCAAGGGTCAAGCTAAATATACATATATATACACATACATAGATATATGTGTGTGTGTGTGTGTGTGTGTGTGTGTGTGTGTGTGTATTTATTTATTTAATTTTATGATCCAGAAAAGAAATCTAAGAAATATTAAAGATTTAAAGAACTTATAATTAGATACATTAGGATGTCAAATTCCAGGCAAAAATATGTGCGTCAGTAATATTACAATCACCGGTCCACATTGTTTTTCTCTCCTATCATTTGTTTTTTTACCAAACTGTCATACATCATTTTAGAAGACAGACTATCCTTGCATTTCATGGACCTTTATCAGTCAAATCTTTTGCACCAACTCATGCTAAAATTGTAGCAGCTAATAATGTCTTAATATATTTATCATCTTTTTGGAATGCCATAACTTTAAGGCACTATGAATGGAAAAATGTGGACTATGCTTAGTTTTTCTCAAATGTCCTTGACTATGCAAAGAAAATTATTACCCTGAACTCCACTTCCAGTCCCATGCTCCATGAAGTATTTAAATTTTCCAAATTAAGAAAATTGTTTTTGAGGTCACACCAACTTTGTGAATAAAAAATCAGCTAAAAAGTATTTTCATCAGAACACAAACTTTATCTGAAAATATATCTGGATCAACTGATTGGCTCAGAGAAAGCAGTTGATAAATTTTACGAGGTCAATGTGCTATGCAGCAATATGCAACTCATTGTCAACTCAGGTTAATATGAAGTTTTATATTAAATATTTAGATTACTATATGCTTATGAATAATATTAAGGTTTCATATTAATATTCATATTTTGTGCTTATAAAATATAATTTTATGAATTATAAGAATATTGCTTTTAGGGAGTTCCCTGATGGTGTAGTGGCTTAAGGCTTTGGCGCTGGTGCTGTCGGTGCTGCAGCCTGGGTTCGATTCCCGGTCAGGGAGATACCGACATACCAAAAAGCAAAAAAAAAAAAAAAAATTTCTTTTAAATTGACAATAATAATAGTCTTGTTCATTTTGTAATTAGTGAAAATTCTGATACAGTATGAATAGAGAAGAGATAACAGAAAATTACAAAGCAGAATCATTAAGAATAAAGACAGAATTTTTCTCTTTTAAGAGATGGGTTGCCATTTTGGATTTACTGTTGGCACTGGGATGGAACTAACAGAGTGTGTGGAACTGAAACAAAAAATTGTTTAAAAAGAGAGAGGACACAGAGAATATAAAGGCAGGAAAAAATGATATAGCTGCTTGCTCTCACATTGTAAGGTGGTGATAGTATCTTCTTTTAAAGTAAATGCTGTGAATGAACCAGGTGATGAAGAAGCGGTAGTGCAGTTTTGGTAGAACGGTTATTGTCAATGAACTATAACCAGTATCTGTAGGAGAATCCTGAAGTTTGAATTATCAAGCACTACTGTGGACAGGTAGCAAGTTTATACAACTGAGCAGTTGCAGGCCGAGTCAATGACTCAGTTAAAGACTGAATTTGAAGGCCCAGGGACAGAAAACAATTAACTCTATTTTTTTTCTCAAAGCATTGGTATTTTTGTCCAGATAAAGGAATTTAGGACCAAATAAAGTCAAGAGATAAATTGAAATCTCATGGTAAAGCAAAGAAAGGATGTGACCATATGTTTTATGGTGTCTAGTAAAGAAAAACACCTGTTGTAAGAAACCATTGTTAATGAAGATATGTGATCTAGGTTAATGGGTACATTCAACCAGGACTACATTGTAACCAATAACAAAAAATTTGGCAAATTAATGTAACAGGAGAAGATAAACAACCTAGGGGCTTTGACCCAATTAAAGACATGAAGAATATGTTTTCAAACTCTGTGAATAATTTATATATGGCATCAGGCCATTTATTTAAAAGGTCAGTGAAACATGTAACTAGTATTCACAACTGCCTAAGTGTAGGATATTGTCTGAATGTTTCTCCTTTCATGACTATGACAGGAGCACAACTTTATTTAAAACATTATTAGTACTCTTCCCCCTTGAAAATGTCATTTCTTATATTCTTTTCTCCAGAAAAAATAAAAGCAACAAATAAACACATTAATGGCATATAAAATAAGTTTACATATTTAACAATTATGCTCATGACAAATTTCTGCGATCCTATACTAAAAATGGATGAGTTAAATTATTTTTGCCCTTTGTAAGGAAAATCTTTATTCTAATCATATGCAGTAATTAACACTTACTTTCCTAGAATTTTCATTTTCATAAATAACATAGGTCTGATAAGAATTCATTCCATGGATTTTGAAAAATGAGTGCATTACAGTAAAGCTACATTACTTTTAGAATAGAAATTTCCTGGTATGCATATAGGCTGTCTTTAGAATTCAGGCTTAGCATGAAAGATCTCCAATTTATCTACCACACATACGTATGCATATCTTGACTACAGTGAAAGGATGACATTTAGAATGAGTCAAATTATTTTTAAGATTTCTTTATTCAATAACCAAAGCTACTCACCCTGGCATTTTTCCCCTTCCAACTTGTGGTACACTTTTGCCTTCATCCCTTTCTATACAGTCTACCTTTATCCTCAAATTGTTCAACCCATCAGTACCAATGATGGTGGATAAGCTATGCTAACTTCTCTTTTTTCTTCACCAATTGGTTAATATCACTGAATCACTCTAGTAATTAGTGTGTATGTGTGTGTGTGGAGGGGGATGAGGGTGAGTTATTGTCCGCAACAATTTTATCTATGTTTTGCATGAATAAGATTAGCATTTGAGTTATCCGTAGTAATGATGTAGTTTGCACAACTCCTTTTGCTTATCAGGCACTACTCCCACGTCTCTTGGCTTGGCTAGAGATGTTGTGCTGTCTCCACCCTTTACAAAATTCACGACATTATTAGTAAATTTATTACTTTTTTAAATTGGTTTTTCATGTCCCAAGTATATGCATATATGAGGTAATTAACTGGAAGGCAAAATGCTGGTTACAGGGGAGGTCTGCTAAGAACTAGAATGTATAGTTACATTTGGTTGTGAAATCTCTCAGGGGTTCTTCTAAATGAGATGCTGTTTCATAGAGCAAAATTATATAGCAGTTTTGCCTGCAGTTGAATAATTTCACTAAAGATTCATGTCCAAAAATATCTATCATTTATTGTCACAAAGCCATATTCACAATTATTTATACTTGCCACGGAAAACAATTAAAACTACCAAAGCCCAAACTGTGTCTTTGTTGTTCTTTTATGTGTACTTTGCCTTCTCAAAACAGACAAACATACAATAAGAGGATTTAGGTTTGATTTTCAGCCATAGCAAAGAACTATTTTATAATACCTGTTAAAAATTGATGATATTTTCCTTTTATCTCTCTCCTTTCTCTGTATCATTCAGTGTTAAAGATTTTGGTAATATCAAGAATTAGAAATCTACTCTGAAATTTATGATTTTTCTATCCAAAATATATTCTTCCTTTGGGGGTGGGGGGAATACACCCAGAAACTGAGTGGATTTGCCTAGATAAGTTGTCAAAATTATCACCTAATTTATATTGAACACAGTATAGAGCTTCCTCGGGAAGAAGACTATAGTTTACATTATGTTTAAAAACATAATTTAAAAAGACAGCAGTATAGTTACTACCAAATTACACACCAAACATTCCTCTGCATATTCTATGAAAACTCTGTTCCAGCTTCTCATCAATGTGGTGACCTGGGAAACCAAAAATCTCCTACTTTGTCCCTAAGCAAAGGCTGAAGTGGCAGGCATAAGATGATAGAAAATACTGAGGTCATGCCATCCAGAAGAAGGTTAGGGCCCAAGTAAGCAGCATGCCAGTCCAAAGACTGGACAGCGATTTTTAGCCCATCAGACTTACTGAAGTGAAAGAAATCGAATTTTAACTAGGTACCCCTACTCCCTGTAACTCTAATTCTGAGATGATCTGATCTTTAAATAAGGATTGGAAAAAAGAAGCAAAACAAAGAAACAAACAAAGATATATACGTATGCTTACAAGAGGGAAGAATGGAGCTGAAAGACCATCAGCAGACAAAAAAAAATTCACAAAATTCTGGAAGACAGAAAGGTGAGTGAAGACTGGAGAGATGAAGCCAAGTGGAGAGTTGAGATCAAAGTCTGTGTAGAGAAAACTAGCACAGAGAGAGGAGAGAGCATGCTGACCATACATCCCCCACCCCATGCATACAGAAAAAAATGAGACAAATTTTGAATTAGGAAAAAGAAATAGGATGGAAGACTGTAGTGAAATGTGAGACTAAAATCAGGGTAATGATTTGAAGGCTGAGTATTTCATCCCCAATTTCACTTTTGTATATCATAAATATGCACAGCTTTTCAGACAGCCAGAGATGTTTTCTTCAGAGAAAAAACCAAACCAAAACAAACAAAGAAACAAAAACAACTTTAAACATTTAACTGAGAAGAAATTAAGAAATTTATAATAATTGAATAATCTGGGAAGAACGAGGGAAACCAGGGAGTTTAGGGTACCCCAGAAGAAGAGCTCCTATCAATATGGCATTTTCAGACTACCACATAATGCTCGATTGCCTCTCAAACCTTTTCAATCTATATCCTGTGCTCATTAGCATAACTACCAGGCAATTTGTTTTCCACTGTTTACAATAAATCATAAGCAAGAACTACTAAGTATTTGCAGCATGAAAGAGAAAAACCAAGACAAACCAATAGGAAAAGTTACATCAGAGAAAATAAATATTATTCCCAGAAACATCTAAGAAGACACTGTATTAATAAAAATACAAAATTTAAAATGCAGTTCTGACATTATGATAATAAATAGCATCATTTAAATTGTGTCAGCACCTCATGTTTCTCCTTCTGACTTTGTGTTTTTCTAGAAAACAATCATAAAAGAATAGCAAGGTTTTGAAGAAGTAAAAAAAGAGATTCCGGAGTCATTTCAAAGACATAGCTTTTCTAACCAGATATACCTACAAAGGTATGTTTGGACATGTTTGTGAGTAGTAAAGACAAGGGGCTAATTAGACCTCTATATTTTACAGGCTATAGGTTACTGAAAAGCATAGGTCATGCCTAATATCTTTGTATCTCCAGGGTTTAGCATAGTGACTATCACACTTTACATAATTGTTATTATTTCCATTTACATTATTATTTCCATTTGTCATTATGGTATAAAGAATAAAAAGCCAAACTCAAAATATTCTAGCCTAACAATGAAATGTAAACATTTTCTAAATAATAATATATTGAAACAGAATGCTGTATTTATCCTTATAAAAAGTAAAGAAATATAAAACAGAACTCAAAAATACTGACCTTTTAGTAAGAAATTTGCTCATTTCTATAGCAATCTTTGTTTCATCTCATTAGCCTGAAATGCAGTTTTTAGTTAATGGCACATCTCCATCACCAAATAAGACAGCATATGCCACTTTGATGTAATGTGAAAATGCCATTATCTCTCCTTCCTACTAGTATTTGCACAAGCTGCCTCTACTGGGCACATTACCCATTTCACTCATATATTCCTCACCCATATGTCCTTAGCCCATCTCTATTCCTTTAGTCTGGCTAACTACAAGTCATTATTTAAATCTAACTTTATTTGTGAACTTAGAAAACTTTCTATATTCTAGGAGCTCATACATAATGCATAGCATTTACAACACCATTTCAATAGCTTCTTTCCTGACCAAATTACTCCACTGCTCTATAAGCTCCCTGAAATCAGTGGCCAAGTCCATGTAGCTTATGTTGCACTCTGAGTATGCAGCGCAGTGGTTGTCATAAAGCAGGTGCTCAATAAATATGTACTGAATTAAAATTAAATGTTTTTATTGGATCTTACATATTAACAAAAAATTTCCTACAAATCCACTGCATGTTAACAAGTATACATTACTGCCAATAGAAGTTGGCAGTAAGAGCAGATGTGATGTTTTCACTGAGCAGTTTATTGCATGGGCCATAGAACTGGCAGCTCAACTATGACTCTTTTTCATCAATATACACAAAAGAATCAATATACACAAAAGAATACCAAAGCATAGATAATACCTCATGTCCGTAGTTCTTACCATCAATACCAATCACTGGTGCTAAACCCATTACATAGCAATCTGCATTAATAAATAACACAAACATTATATTGACCACACTAGTATCTGATTCTACCATACTTTTATATGCCCCCTGTATTTTGCAGGCTATTTATGAAACTTACGGGAATCCATCCATGGAATACCACCCTAAATTTTCCATGAACCACCCTTATGGTTTATAGAGCAATGAAAATCACTGTTTACAAACCTTTACAGAATGATGGCCATGGGATTTCTCCCGCACAGCAACATGAACTTCTAACTATTCTTTGAATCAACTAGCTTTAGATCAGACTAAAAAGCCAGGGTCTGAGCACCAGTTTTAAAAAATTAATGATCTATTTTTTATTTGGGGATCTCAAGAAAAAGATTATTACTCGACATCAAACCTTCTGTACTTACACCACTGGATGAAATATTCACAGAAATCCTCTTTGTTCCTGTTTTTTCTTCTCCTTCTTTTCCACCTCCTTCTTATGTTTTTAACAATATTTGGCAGATGAAAAAAAAAACTAAGGAAAACATAATCCCACCCAAGGACTGATGAGTTTAAATACACTGAATAAAGCAGAGGGAATAAATAAAATAATTCAAAGATAAATGAAGTCCTCAAGGTCAACTATTTCACTATAAACATTTAAGGCAGTTAGTTGTGTAAGAAAAATGTACATTAACTGAAGGGCCCATGTGAGGAAGAAATGCTTTTTATCTGATGATTTACAATAGCATTGCACCAAACCAAATTATTTTTCATCACTCATGCATTTCATCATCCCATACATGTCTCCATGTTCACCTATGTCCTTGAGCAAAAGTGACACGTACCTTTCCCAAAATCAAAGAAAAGTAACTAAACCAGCTAATACTTTATGTTTACTTCTCCTAGACTCTAAAACAATTTAAAATAATATAAAATATTTTATCTAGACTATTTGTCAATAACTCTCCAAAGATTTATTAATTTTAGAATGTTCTATTATAAAGTATAATAGATATGGTAATGTAATATTAATGCAACTTAGTGGAAAGACCAAATATTTCTATAATTTGAAATTATTAATATTTTGCAAAAGATTTCTTCATTTATCTACTGTTACAGAAACATGTATTACTCTCCTACATATAGCAATAAGCATTAGAGTAAAAAGCTTTGGATAAGTTCAAAAAAATTTTCAGTTTCTTACCACGTTTACTTCATAATGCTTTCTGGACTTTTCTTGTGATATTCTACAGACATATCATGAGATTATTATAATTTATAAGTATGTCTCTAAATATTAAACAAAACCATAAGCTCTACTATATAAGAATATCACTCTTGGTGGCATATCTAAAAATATTTGCAAATAAAGAAGGGGAGACTAACTTAATTTTCATCATAGATATTATAAATGGTGAGGCAGGGGACTCCCATTTTTTGGAATATCTCCAGTGACTAAAACCATACACTCAATATATGTTTGATTAATAAAAGATTGAATCAGTGATAACTTAAGATAAATAAGATAAATAATTACGTACAAATAATATAAGATGTACAATATTTACCTTCCAATGTATTACATATTATAATTAATAATACATAATCAATGCACAGACATCTTTTTTTTCATCATCAAAAAGTTAAGTGGATTAAAAATTGAAATAAGACCTAAAGGAACGTGGTTTAATGATAATGTTCTATTTATTGAACTGTTTGCTAGTTGTATTTGCATGTTCATTCTGTAAAAGTTTTCTTGAGCTATAAACACTTACGATTTGTACACTTTTTCAAATATGTTATACTTTAAAATCAACAAAAAGTTGATTTTAAAACATATGTAGAGTGTTGACTCTGTAAAACATTTTATTCTTTGATAGAATAAAAATAATTATAAAACATTATCTCTACCACAGAGAGATATATTAATATTTGGGGAGAATGAACATACATATAAATAAAGATAAGATCCCCAAGAGGAAATTACAGGCAAAAGAAAGTGTGAATATATGTGGTAATGTACAAATTAAATGTTGTAAAAACACAGACATTAAAACTGAAGTGAGAAGTTTATAACAGGTGACATTATGTAGTGGCTTAGATATCAAACTAGAAAAGCTAATTATTATCAACAATTGGTTTCAGTAGTTGCAATTTGACCTCAGGTGCAATATGTTTTGCAAAAGGCTGGATCTTTAAAAAAAAAAAAAAAGGTCATGTCTCCACCAAGTTTATCACTTTGAAAAAAAGGTAACATTCAGAAAAAACAAACAAAAAACCCCCAATGATCTGAGAAAGCTACTTGTTAAGCTTAGATACCTAAGAAAGACCATCAAATCTATGGTTACTTTGACATGTTAAGATCTCTCTCAAGTGTAGTTTACATATAAATTATTGCAATAGAACTAAATATAACAAAAAATAAGGAATCAGATAGAAAAGATGATGGAAGAAGTCAAGGAAAAAATGTGAACACACCAAGAAACTGTTTCAGTAACAAGAATTAAATAAGGCATTAAAAATTATCCTGGATGTATGTTTAGGTTTGAAGATTTTAATTAAAAAAATCAAAGTACTTATTTAACTTGATTCATTATAAAAATGAAATGAGCCAATAAAAATAAGTGAATAGAGCTTTTCTTCTCTATGTGAAGTGGAAATTGAAAAATAATATAAACCATAACATTTAATATGAAGAAATGAGATTTATATTGAGAGTTATCATATGTGATTATACAATATGCACTTTTGATCTCTTGCTTACCAAAATACAACATAATGAATTAAAACTTCCAGGCCTAATCCTTATAGAGGTGTTAGTATTAAAATAAAATTTAATAATGATAATAATATTAGTTTCTACACATTTACACATTTTACAATTTGCAATTCATATACTCATTATCTCATGCAATATTCATATTAATTCTGAAGGGCAAATATGATACCTATTTTACTTAGATGACTAAACACTTTGAAAGAAAAAAAGACTAAAGAAGATTATAAAACTGAACATAGTAAAGAGTCCTTCTTTTGATTCCCACATTTAGCATTAGCTATTTCTCAGTTGTTATAAAAATTAATAACACTGAATTTTTATAGTCATGTGTAAATTTTGAGAAATGTGCACACATGCAACATTTACATATAGACTTGAGAAACTTACCACCACTTTGACATGACAATCTGAGCCTCCTCATAATCTGATTTAGTTTTCTAGTTCGTTTTCTTTAGTAATTAAAGGAGACATTTTAATCTTAACCCATATTGTTGTCATAATTTTATTTTTGAAAAATATCTCTGGATGAAATCTCATACAGACCTTTGCTTTCATTTTATAGCTGGGTTTATTTAAACCAGCTTACTCATTTTCAGTAATTCCTGAAAAGAAAATTTTGAAAATACTTCTAAAAAATATTGTCAAAATTTTGTTCTCTATTAGACTTCCAACTCATTAGGGTGTCAATTTGGACAACTGATTTTTAAATTCTTCCTTATCATTTCTTAATTTATTTAAGAAATTGAAAAGGCCTATGTTAAGAAGCCACTGTTAGTAGTTACTGCAAAGTGGATGATGTAATAGAAGCCAGGAAGCAGTAGGCCATAGAGTACTCACTTGCAGGTTTTCTACTGAACAAAATCCTTTTGAGGTGTTGGCTCTGAAATAACCCTGTTTCCCATGTATGTGGGTTTCAAAATAAATGCAGCCATTTAAAGTCTACTTGTTATTCTCTGTTTACTTGGAATGAGCCAAGAAGGAACACTGAAAACAACTAATGACTTATATATTCACAGCATAAAATGCTTGGCCATCTGTATTAATAAATACAAGGAAAAATGGTTTCTTACTTCCCTTTTTGGTTTCCAGGGAATGCCCTTTTATTCAAGAAGTAGTCCTCAGTGATTGGATATTTGAGTTCTCTGCCATCACTTTAGCAGTTGTAGTTAGACCTTTATGACAACTACTGCATTGGAGTCGGAATAAATTGTATTATGATCTTGATGAATTATGTTGGAAGTAACTGGGAAATAAAATACATCATGATTAAGAAACACCAAATGACCATATTCATGAATACAATTTGATAATATGTTAAGATTTGTGTTTGTATCTCCCAATTATATTAAATAATTTTTTTAAATTTCCAAGCCTTAAAATACTCTCTAAATTAAAAATTGAGTTTCTTTCTTCTCTTTCTTTCCTCCCCGCTTCCCTCCCTTCCTCCTTTCTTCCCTTCCTTTCTTCCTTTTTTTTTTTTCCTTTATTTTTGGAAAGTAAATTGGCAGTTCTTAAGAAAGCTGCTACTAGGGTGTATAACTAGTAACAATAAATTAATTGTAATTGAAAGCTACTGTATCCCAGACACCTAGTGTAATCACTATCCACATTCCATTTATATCCCTTGGACCACTCAGTGTGGTCCCAATTTTCAGCTGTTAGATATATGCTGCTCTCTGTCTAAGGGCTTGTTTTCTGCAATCATAGGAAGCTACTCTGCCCACTCAGAAAATCTGGAGGTGTCAGAAAATCAGCACCTTCCCCTAACAGCCATCAACTAATGACTGACAGAAGTCTGTCCACAAACACCTCGGCCCACTCACCTATGAGTGGTGTAATTGTGAAACATTTATTAATACTCTTTTTCATGGTTTGTTCTTGAAAATAAGCTCCAGTAACCCACTGTGATAGCAGGCTTTACAACGTATGCTTTACTGATGACTTTACTGTCCCAATATTCCCATTTGACTAGCCCCATTTTCTGGGACCAACTTTCAATTAAATTACTTGCACTTGAATACTGTATCAGAGTGTGCTTCCAGGGGACTCCACACCAAGACACCTTGCCAGTACTTTCCCAATAATGTTGTATTATTTAATCATCACAAACCAGCTGTGAATTAGATTTTACCAAGACCTCCTCATAGTCATGTACCTTATAGCTGTACAGACATATCACTTAAGGAACGATAAAACCATGACTAAAACTTCTGTGGGTAACCATGACAAAAACACAGGTAAACAATAGGATAGTCTAAATAGAGCTGATCTATATCTATCTAATCTAGATGGTCAAGGATGGTAACAATCAAAAACTTTACAACCATCTATGTACCCGTATAGGTACATAATACTATGAGTTATCTAATTTGAGGAAACCCATATAGATGAGATTCATTAAAACTAAGCAAATCAAAATGAAGAAAATGCTAACTTTTATTATAGCAAATAATACAAACTTTTACACATTACTTAGTAATAAAAGATTTCTGGTTAGATAGGAGTTGGAGTTAGTGTGAGGTGTAGGCAAAGGTTGAGTCTGTCATACTCCTATGACTGGCTCCCATTTCTTAATTGTCAGACAGGGAATAGCTTATTGATGGCCATAGGTTTTAGCCATGGACAAAAAACCTCAGCCATGGTTGAAAATACATGATCAGCTTGAGAAAGAAAGACTAAAAACATTCAAACAAATATGATGCTGTCTTATCTGTTTTGTTTGGTTTGTTCTGGTTTGCCTTGATTTGCATTATTTGTTAGTTTTTCTTTTTTTCCTATTTGGAGATAACCACTGTGGGTCACATTGGCAGTGAGGCCTGAATAGCCGAACAATGCAGTGAGAGTTGGAAGAAAGGAAATAAATAGTTATGTAAATGAGGGACTTTCTGGGGAAAATCATTTAGTTATTAAACTCCAATAAAGTATTATTTACTATCACACTAAGCAAGTTAGATTTTACATCATGACTCAGTTTACAGATTTTTTTAAATTAGTGGATGTCATTATGGCACACACCTTCTCCCTTCTCACTTTTTTAAGTATTTTAGATTTGATAAAACCAAACACAGAAATACTCATGGTTACATTACGATCAGTACAAAAGTTTTAACATTTTCCAGCAGAAATAAAGTTTAATTTGGTGTTTAGAGCACCAACAGAGCACTCAAATGCCTATTTATGCCAAAATGTATTTGAACTATCTTACTCTGTAAATAACATCTATAGTGTTTCTCAAACTTGAATAATACATGAAAAATTTTAAAGCAAACTCCTTCATATAAAATAATATTGAATGTCAACTGTAATTAAAAAATAAACATTAATTTTAAAAAGCTTCTTTACATTCCCAGGATTGCCCTAAAATATATCTTAAGCACATTTTACTTAACCATAAATAAATATAAAACTAGGTATAATCTTACCAAAGTATAGGTCTTATAAATTTTAAAATTATAGGGGGAGGAGGACAAGATGGTGACCAGAGAGGAGGTCCCTAAAGCCTCTCCCAGATAACACAATTAAACAGCCACCCAGGAGCCAAGAAAGAGGACCTTTGGTGACAAAAAATGGCAGCTGAGACATCCACGCCTCGCAAGTAAACATCTAAAGGTTGGAGAGAAAGGGGTGAGTGGGAGAGAGGGTAGGGAGCAGAGACGGATGGCAACAGGACCCGATTGTGGGTGACTGCAGTACATGGGAGGGGAAAGCCAAGGGGCGACAAGAGGAAAACCCCTAGCAAAACGGAAGAATAAGTGGGAGTCTGTTGGGGAGCTGGGCTGGGGAGTTGGAATTTGGAGTGGTGAGTTGGGGACAGACCTTGGGAGCCAGCCTCTGGAACTCTTGAGTGGTAGCAGGGCTGAGCGAGGATTCTGAACTGCAGAGATGACGTCTTGGCTCTAGGCTCCCTTGGGACCCACAGCTCAGGCGCGTGTGGCTCCTACACAGGGCTGTGGCTCCTAGTCCCGGCCCGCTGCAGAGGCGAGCCGGCTGCCCCGTGGACAATGCACAGCCCCTACACAGACGGGGCTGCGGCTCCCATTCCGGCCCGCTGCAGAGGCAGGCCAGCTGCCTTCCTACCGGGGAGTCAGACCCACAGCTTCGGACTTGTGTGCATCCAGCTCGTGTGCCCCTGGGTCCTAAAAGCAGTGGGAGCCCGCAGAATCTGCCCAAACATTTCACCATGGAAGCAGGCCCGGGAAGAAAGGTGGATTTGATAGCATTCGCCCCAGCCAGCAGGAGCAGCCTGGGCCCGCAACACGCAGCTTCCCCAGCACAAGGCAGAAGGTGGAGCTGCCCCGGTGTGCCTTTTGTTGGCCTCTCCCCTTTCCTAGAACCACCCCAACCAACTAACTACAGGAAGTAGAGGAAACATGATAGATGCGTACCGCCTCCAAACGTAGCAGGAGACCAGAAAAAAGAAATAAGCAACCCCTCTCTCTCCCAAATCTTGCCCCCCACGAACCACCTCGTGTCTGCCCTTCAGCAAGACAACACAAAAGTACCAATCTGGGCTCCTGGGCACTACTGAACATAACGCCCTCATGTCAAAGAGGAAGAACCCAGCAGACAGGATGAATTCCTTAAAAACTAAAACTCCACAGAAAGAACAGGACATTTATCAAGATAGCTTCTTCGACCTAGAAGTTTCCAAATTAAGTGACAGAGAATTTAAAGTAGCCATTCTAAAGGCTGTGAGAGAAATGAAAACATACTGGCAGAGAACTATGGCTGACATAAACAACATAAAAAAGCATATGAATGACATATAAAAGGAACTCCATGAAGAAAAGGAAAAATTTAACAAAGAAATTCAAAACATAAGGAAGACTGGGATGGAAATGTGAGAGATAAATAATACAATAAAAGAAGTGAAAACGAAATAACTGCCATAGGAAAAAGGGCCAACCAGATGGAGGAAAGAATTAGTGATATCGAAGATCAGAACATGGAAACAGCTAAGAAAGAGGAAGAGAGGGAATTTAGAACCAAAAGGATTGAAAGAACTCTACAAGAACTGTCTGACTCCATGAGACAAAACAACATCAGGATAATAGGAATAGAAGAAGGGGTAGAGCATTCTACAGAGACCATACTCAAACAAATAGTAGATGAGAATTTTCCAAACCTATGGAAAGATCTGGAACCCCAAATTCACGAAGAAAACAGGTCCCCTCGATACTTGGACCCTAACATATCTTCTCCAAGACACATGGTACTAAAGATATCCAAAACTAAAGACAAAGAGACAATTCTCAAGGCAGCCAGGGAAAAAAGAACTATAACATTTAGAGGAAAACCCATCAGGCTGGCATCAGATTTCTCAGCAGAAACTCTGCAAGCCAGGAGGGAGTAGACTCCAATATTCAAAAATTTAAAAGAGAGGAACTTCCAGCCAAGAATAAATTATCCAGCAAAATTACCTTTCAGATATGAAGGTGGAATAAAGACCTTCTCAGACATACAGAAGCTGAGGGAATTTGCCAGCACAAGGCCAGCACTCCAAGAAATACTGAAGGAGGCTCTTCGACCTGAAACAAAACATCAGGAAAAATGGAATAAAGTTGGGGCAACAAGAAAGAAACAAAAATAAAAGGAAAACAAACAAAGAAATAAGTAATGGCTACAGGAAATCCTCACATATCAATCATCACTCTAAATGTTAATAGACTGAACTCACCAATAAAAAGACACAGAGTAGCAGACTGGATTAAAAAATAGAACCCATCCATATGCTGTCTCCAAGAAACACACCTCAGCCATAAGGACAAACAAAGACTCAGAGTGAAAGGATGGGAAACAATACTTCAAGCAAAAGGTAACGAGAGAAAAGCAGGAGTTGCCATACTGGTATCTAATGAAA
This sequence comes from Lyroderma lyra, assembly GCA_004026885.1. Classification (NCBI taxonomy): domain Eukaryota; kingdom Metazoa; phylum Chordata; class Mammalia; order Chiroptera; family Megadermatidae; genus Lyroderma; species Lyroderma lyra. The sequence goes on from PVJL010003366.1 coordinate 14,943, forward strand.
TAAACTTCAGGTTAAAAAAGATAGTAAAAGACAAGGATGGACATTACATAATGATAAAAGGCACAATACAACAACAAGAAGACTTGACACTAATTAATATATAAGCTCCCAACCAGGATGCACCAAAATATACAAAGAAACTACTAACAGATTTGAAAGGAGAATCTGATGAACACACAATCATTGTGGGAGACTTAAACACCCTGCTAACAGCCATGGACAGATCATCCAAACAAAAAATAAATAAGAAAATACCAGCTCTAAATGACACATTACAGCAATTGGAAATAATTGACATTTACAAGACACTTCATCCAGCAAAAAGAGACTATTCCTTCTTTTCTAGTGCACATGGAACATTCTCAAGGATAGATCATATGCTGGGACACAAAAGTAGCCTCAGCAAATTCAAGAAGATCGAAATCATACCAAGTATATTCTCAGACCACAAAGCTTTGAAATTGGAGATCAACTGTAAAAGGAAAGCAGAAGGAAGCACATACACATGGAGATTAAACAACAGCTTATTTAAAAAGGATGGGATAAAAGAACAAATAAAAGATGAGATTAAAAAAATATATAGAAACTAATGACAATGAAAATACAACGTATTAGAATTATTGGGACACAGCGAAAGTGGTAATAAGAGGGAAATTTATATCACTACAGGCCTATCTTAAGAAACAAGAAAAATCACAAGTAAACATCTTAACATCCCATCTTAAAGAACTAGAAAAAGAAGAGCAGACAGGAAAGAAATAATAAAAATTAAAGCAGAGCTAAACCAATTAGAGAACAGAAGGGTGATAGAAAAAATTAATATTATGAAGAGCTGGTTCTTTGAGAAAGTCAATAAAATTGACAAACCCCTGGCTAGACTAATCAAAGGACTAAAAGAAAGGACACAAATATCCAAAATTAGAAATGAAAGGGGAGAAATTACCACTGATACCACAGAAATACAAAGGGTTATAAGAAAATATTATGAAGAACTTTATGCCACTAAATTTAACAACCTAGAAGAAATGGACAAGTTTCTAGAAACTTATAACCTACCTAGACTGAACCAAGAAGAACTGGATAATCTAAATAGACCAATTGACAGTGAAGAGATTAAAACGACTATCCATAATCTCCCTAAAGGCAAAAGCCCTGGACCAGATAGTTTCACCAATGAGTTTTACCAAACATTCAAAGAAGAATTAACACCTATCCTCCTCAGACTCTTCCAAAAAATCGAAGAGGAAGCAATACTTCCTAACTCATTCTATGAGGCCAACATTACTCTAATACCAAAGCCTGGCAAAGACAACACAAAAAAAGAAAACTATAGACCAATATCTCTGATGAACACAGATGCAAAAATCTTGAACAAAATATTAGCAAATAGAATACAACAATGCATCAAAAAGATCATACATCATGATCAAGTGGGATTCATCCCGGGAGCACAAGGATGGTTCAACATATGAAAATCAGTCAATGTGATACACCACATAAACAAAATCAAAGATAAAGACCATATGGTCATTTCAATTGATGCAGAAAAAGCTTTCGACAAGATACAGCATCCATTTATGATCCAAACACTAAATAAAATGGGTATAGAAGGAAAGTATCTCAACATAATAAAGGCCATATATGTCAAGCCCTCGGCTAACATCATACTGAATGGGGAAAAGCTGAAACCTATTCCCCTAAAATCAGGAACAAGACAGGGATGCCCCCTGTCACCACTGTTATTTAATATAGTACTGGAAGTTCTAGCCACAGCAATCAGGCAGGAGAAAGGAATAAAAGGTGTCCAAATTGGGAAAGAAGAGGTCAAATTGTCACTACTTGCAGATGACATGATCCTTTATATAAAAATTTCCAAAGATTCCACCAGGAAACTATTAGAAACAATAAATGAATATAGTAAAGTTGCAGGATTCAAAATCAATGTAAAAAAAGAGCATTCCTATATACAAACAACGAATCCACAGAAAAAGAAATGATGGAGTCAATTCCCTTTGCTATCACAACAAAAAGAATGAAATACCTGGGAATTAACTTAACACAGAATGTGACAGACTTATACCAGGAAAACTATAAAACACTTTTGAAGGAAATTGAAACAGACTTTAAGAGGTGGAAAAATATCCCCTGTTCATGGATAGGAAGACTTAACATTGTTAAAATGGCCATTCTGCCCAAAGCAATCTACAGATTTAATGCAATACCCATCAAAATCCCACAATCATACTTTTGTGAAATAGATAAAAGAATTAGTCAATTTATATGGAACCATAAAAGACCTCAAATTGCCAAAGCAATACTATATAAAAAGAATAAGGCTGGTGGTATTACATTCCCTGACTTCAATTTATATTACAAAGCATCAGCAGTCAAAACAGCTTGGTACTGGCAGAAGAACAGAAATAGAGACCAATGGAATAGAACTGAAAACCCAGAAATAAACCCACAAATAATTTTTGATAAAGGAGCAAAAACCATACAATGGGGAAAAGACAGCCTCTTTAGTAGGTGGTGCTGGGAAAACAGGAAAAACATATGCAAAAGAATGAACTTGAGTTGTGAACTCTCTCCATATACAAAAATTAACTCAAAATGAATTAAAGACCTTCATATCAGATCTGCAACAATAAACTGTATAGAAGAAGACATTGGTACTAAACTTATAGACCTAGGACTCAAGGAAGATTTCATGAACCTGACCTCAAAGGCAAGGGAAGTAAAAGCACAAATAAATGAATGGGATTATATCAAACTAAAAAGCTTCTGCACAGCAAAAGAAACCATCAACAAGGCAAAGAGACAGCCAACTGAATGGGAGAAAATATTTGTAAATAACACATCAGATAAGGGTCTAATATCTAAAATATATAAAGAACTAATAAGACTTAACAACAAAAAAACAAACAACCCAATTAAAAAATGGGCAGAAGAACTAAACAGACACTTCTCCCACGAAGAAATACAAATGGCCAGCAGACATATGAAAAAATGCTCATCCTCATTAGCTATCAGGGAAATGCAAATCAAAACCACAATGAGATACCCCCTCACACCTGTGAGAATGGCTATTATCAACAAGACAAGGAATAACAAGTGCTGGAGAGGATGTGGAGAAAAAGGAACTCTGGTACACTGCTGGTGGGAGTGCCAACTGGTACAACCACTGTGGAAGGCAGTGTGGAGGTTCCTCAGAAAATTGGGAATGGAGCTACCATGTGACCCAGCAATCCCCCTTCTGGGGATCTATCCAAAGAACTTGAAAACCTTTGTCCGCAAAGACTTATGTACCCCAATGTTCATCGCAGTGCTGTTCACAGTGGCCAAAACATGGAAACAACCAAAATGCCCCGTGACAGATGACTGGATAAAGAAGCTGTGGTACATATACACAATGGAATATTACTCAGCTGTAAGAAAAGATGAAATATTGCCATTTGCAACACAATGGATGGACCTGGAGATCATCATGCTTAGTGAAATAAGCCAGACAGAAAAAACAAAGAACTGTATGACGTCACTCATATGTGGAATACAAAACTGAAAGCAACAAAGAGAAAAGAAATGAACAAACAAACAAACAACCCATGGACACAATCAATAGTTCAATGTTTATTTGGGAACGAGTGGGTTAGAGAGGGGAGAAAGGGGAGGGGGTGGGAGAGGAGGGAGAGGAAGCTAAATATAAGGTGATGGAAAGAGAACTCACACTGGGTTGTGAACTTTTACAACAAGGTGACAATGCACTGTAGAATTGTATGCCTGAAACCTATGTAATCCTTGCTAACAGATGTCACCCCAATAAGTCTAACAATAAAAATGAATTTATAAAAAAATTTTAAATTACAAATTAAATATGAATGCAATGGTGACAACAAAATTCAAACTAACTCTAACTTGTGTCAAATGATCCTGCTTACCTGAAACTATGAGTATGGCAGTGTGTTACAATGCTGTACCATATGTGTTGTATATATGTACAGCAATTTTTCCACCATTTTGTCTTTCCAAATATTGTAGGCCCTTATTAATATAGAACATTTTGGAATTATTTTATTTTCATTTGGTGTAAATGGAAAAAAGTAAGCCCAAGATATTTAAGATACAATATAATGTATGGTACCAAAACCGTCACAAATTCAAACAGAAATGCAGGAACTGACATTTGCTGGATATATGTCAGCATAACATTTTTAGATTATTATCGACATAAAAGCAAAACATAAAAAGCATCATTGTCAATTATTGAACTCCTGACTTCTAAACCAGTTTCGAAAACCCTGATCTAAAACATTGTTTGTGTGAGGAAAATGCATTCTAAATCTAAAACTAGATCATTGGAATTGATTTGCCACACACTGGTGTCCCAGGGGTGAACCTGGACATAGTCACAATGCTGGACTCTGTCCCTTAGTAAATTGCTATTATATATCTGCAGAACCCAAGAGTCCCTTTAATCAACTTTTCCTAGTCAATGCCACTGCAAGGCAGGGAACAGACCCCAGAGAAATGCTACTCCACTGCCTTATTTTGTATGGAGTAGGACCATAAATTGCATGCTTATAGGTAATATCCTCCCTATTCGGGAATCAAATAATCATGAAGATTTAGAGAAAGGATAAATTTTTAACTGTAATCTTAGTCCCCTGATTTTAGGTCAGTAAAAGTTCGAATCATTCAATATAAGCAGCTGTCTATTCTCATCAAAGAAAAACTAAAAAGGTAATTAAAAGAAACATAAAAATAAAGCAAAGAAAATATTTAAAAATGAAAATTGGATGAGACAAAAAAATAAAACAAAGAGGTCACTAATGCTAGCACTCAATTGTTCAGATGCCTAGGCTTTTTGATTGATTAGTGTCTAGTTTCATAAAAATCAGCATGGAGGATGCTCTTGGGGTTGATATTGCCCCATCAAGGAGGACAGAGTCAGCAATATCTAATTTTTGCACCAGATGAAATAGTCAGAATAACGTGTAGATGAATATTTTTTTCAGTTGCTGAAAATGACTCTGAATAGAAAATATATATCCTAATAGTTCAACCCACTTTTTTCAGTGCCAACTTCACATTAACACAAAAAAACTTATTCCCTGTTCTCCTTCCCCCTTTCTCCTGTTCCCCTCGCCACCTCTCTCTGTCTCTCTCTCTCTCTCTCTGTCTCTCTTTATATATATATATATATACACACACACACACACACACACACACACACACAACTTTTTATATATTTTTATTTTTTCTGTACCGCGATGGAAATGACATACATACAGGTCAAAGTTCCATCAGGAAGTCTGACTGATATTTATTGTGACAGAATATTGTACATTATGGAGATAAAAAATGTGTTTGAAATATTGAGTATCTAGACTTGTTTGGCAAATATTATAATTCATGTCAGTTTGTACAAAATTCACCACGATATCCAAAACAATCCTACAGACATTTTAAAACCTCTTTCAAAGAAGTTATTTGTTTATTTTGATTAGCTATACGTGCAAAAAGGATCACACATACCCACACCCACACACACCCCAACACACATGTACATAAATGACGCTCTGACTATAACCACAATAAAAAGGTGGAATTTCAGAGATAATATCTAGTTCAAATGTGCAGCGTATTGGGCCCAAATATCTCACATTCCACACAATTACAAATTAGCTCAATAAAAATGCACAGTCGATACCAGCATTTGGGGTCAAGCTATTAGCATGATTTGTTTGATTTTTTTTCCTTTAATTTCTATACGAGACAAGTCATATTTCTTTCCTTCTATGACTTCCTGTTCAAACTGGCTTTTGTTTGGTTCAAACAAAAACTTGGTATGCTGTATATACCCTCCATGGCCTCTGGCATTTCTCTGTGTCTCGCTCAAAAATTGCTAGGAAGTGATGGAGCCAGGTTTTAAGCATGGATTCCTCCTTTGCAAGGATGCCCAGAGCTACAAGGGGCTCCCACAAGTGGTAAAAACAGAATACAGAATCATTTTCATACCATGAAAGTATTTCTGTAATCTGAGGCTGGCTAAAATTTACTGTAGTAAAGTCTTCAACTCATGGACTAGAAAATCAGATTTAATGTTGTTTTAATGTGGTAAAATCTCCTGGTTAAAAGCCAATGATCGATCTCATGCATTGTTAATTGCAAAAGATTAATTATACCAGGAATAAGAAAATGAGAATGAAACTAATCCACATTCACATATGATAGATGATGTATTCCTCACATTAAAAGTGCTTCACAGGATATATTATCTTTGTCCACCTGTCAAGCCGTATAAGAAAGCCTCCTGCATCTAAGGCCAATGAGCAAAACAGCAGGCAACATCACATAAAAAATACCAGCAGGAAGTACATTTGTTGTGGCAGCAAGTGTTACATCCTTATTACCAGGAGATATTACCTGAATGTCATCACTATAAAGCCCTTTCCATTTGACATAATTTGTTACAGAATTAAGGGGTGTGGAATAACAATAACCAGGTGAGGCACAGCATGGAAAATGTGCAACCCTGTCATTCCAAAATGAAAATAATTTATTGCCTTAGCACACTCTATTCAAGTAATGGTTGAAGCCCACTGTCTGACTGCATTATTTTCAGACCACAGACCTTCCACTCAAAAAGGTTAGCCAAATTGTTCTTCATCACTAAAATGTGTGCTCATGATTTATGAAAGCTGAATGAATTACTCAAAAAGAACCACCTTCTCAAAAATATTTGACACTGAGTTGAAACTGAAGTTATTTAATGCTAATATATGTGAGGGTGGTGGTGGAGAGATACTATTTATTTGAAATCTAAAGAGGAAAGCTAACAAAAATCTTTTCATCTAGCTTTAATTGAGACTGCTTGTATACTGACAAAAACTGCTAGTTAATTCACAGTTTTAATGAAGATTTAGTTTCCAATGTCTGTCTTCTCCCAAAACATAACAATTTCTAAGATATCAAAAGTGCTCTGTCATGTGACATATGCTGTGGTAAATAAATACCTTTTATTACGCTCAACAAAAAGTAAATAGACTATTTAAACTCCAGGCAATCACAATCATACAACTGCCACTTTGCCTACTTTTCAGTTAGAAGAAATTGCCAAATTTACAAATGAGAACTGAGCATGCAGCACTCTCTATAAATACTATGTGCCTCTGGGATTCAGGTGAGAACTAGCTTTGGAAACATTTCCAATTACAACACTCCTTTACAGGTATAAATTGGACTTGTCTCTGTACTTATGGAAAATGCAGGCAAATAATGTACTTTGTAGACCTAGGTTTCATTCTGTTTATTTTCTTTCCCCTTTCTTGTGTCAATGTTCTTTTGTTTTTAGAAATCACAAGTAAACAGAACAGACGAGAAGGCTCCTTCTTGCTCGTAAAAATAGAGAATAATATCAAAATATGACACTACAACTGAGAAATGAATTTCATTGCCATGAACACTTCAGCTTCACCCTAATACTCTGTTAGAATCTGGCCACCCACTGAGTTTTCATTGACAACTCCCTGCATTTAAAGTGAAGTCCCTACCCCCTGCCTGTGCAGTATTGTACTGACTGTGCAGTCAACCATCTTACTGGGCTGAGAGGTACAAAGTACAACCTGAGAAGCCTCTGTATAATACGTGAGCAGATGAACACATTCCCTGGAATTATATGGGGCAATCCGTGTGACATATATTGTGCTACCTCAAATACTACAATATTTTCTTGTGACTTGCATCAGTGATTGACTGATTTAGGACAACCCCGCTGATCTGGATAATTACATATATGCATTAATAAACTGCTTTAAATTCTTGTCAAGAGAAAGTAGCTTGTATGTGGCATGTACTATCCACAAGTCAAATACATACATTTAATTTGGAAGGAAAAATATAATTATTCATCCAACAAAAACAAACCTTTAAAAAGTTCTATCTATTAAAACATAATCTCACTACTAAAAATGTTTGACTCACCTTGTAGACAAAAATTAGTAATCTTGTTTTCCTTCTAGTTAAACAATGTATGTTTCTCAAAGTTGATTGTGTGCTAACTAATATTTTTCTAAATAAATCCTTACCTTTAAAATAACAGTAATAATTTGCTACATTATTGTCTTCACCTTGAATATAAATCTTCATAGTTTCAAAGGAAATTCAGACAGAGATTACCTCATTTACTCATCATGCCAAACCAGCAAGGTTCCAAAATGATCACTTTTATAAAGGAACACTTTACTAAACAATTTCCTGAGATGCAAATCATACTGCAAATTAAAGATTCTTGATTTTATAAATTCTATATATAAAATATTTTTAAATTTTTTAAATAAATAAAAATAATTGTTTCTAGTTTAAATATAACCAAAATTCACTGAATTTTACATTAAACTTTTACATTTTAAAATAATATCTTTGTTCATAATCCCTTTATAAATAATATTTTCAAATTATCTGAATTTCAGCACCCCCTCTGATTCTTACTGGGAATCTCCCCGGCCCCCAACCCCCACCCCCACCCCAAAAAGAAGGGAGCTAGTATGATTCTGAACTGATATGAACCTACTTGCAAAATAAATACATGTAACTGTGTCCTACTTCATAACTGGGATTCACCACATGAACTTTCATATAGATTACAATATTTAGTAAAGTATGATGCATAAAATATGCTAATTTAAAGCTTAAAATTATACTACTAAAACTTTGTATAACTGAGGCAATAATTTAGAACTTACACCAAAACAAAAATTTTTCAGGAAATAATATTCTATCAATCACTGAAATTGTTTAGAATTGTTAGCACAATTTGATAATAAAAAAGAACAGGCTAACTTTTAGCCAGTTTTATTATTTTTAAAAAATTCTCTATACACTATGCCTTTCTTTATTGCTTGCACCTGGAACAAACTGCTCCCACCTCCCCATCCTCATGTGGCAAGTATGATATATTTTAAAGTAAAATCAGATAATCTTATAGACACTCTTTAATCCTCAAACTGAGGTTGGGAACTTGGTGAAACTGAATCTATATTACAAATTAGAGGAGAAGCAGTTACAGGAAATTGAAGTAACCACTCTCCACCCACAAAAGAAGCCGTTCTTAATTTTGAATTGGATTCTGGACTTCCAGCTTTCAGATCTGTATCAAGTTATAACCTTTTTTTTTTTTTTTTTTTTTTTTTTTTTTTTTTTTAGGGGAGGGTGCAAACACAGTCCCTGACTATCACAAATTATGTAGTCAAGTTTCCCACATTTCGGGAAATCACAGGGGTCAGCACATCCGCAGTGCAATGGATAAGCCTCGTCCTGGGAAAACCACCTCCGTGTTCATGGTATCTTCCCTGCCAGGTAAATATAATAACCTTCTCTGTTCTGCATGAAATTTTACTTTTTGAAAATATCTAATTTTGTCACTAAACTGGCTCTTCATGAAAAAATATTCACAAAAGCAAATTATTAGAGCCCTCTTTAGTGTAAGTATAATTAAATAAGCATCAGCAAGGACAGACAATATTTCACTGTCTTGCAGATTACGACTAAAGATGTAATTTAATAAAAAAAAATACCAAAAATATTAATCTGCCTCATTTCAGTCAAGTAATTAAATTTATTGAGCCTTTACAATATGCAAGGCAGTGAGTGTCTCAGGCATTGGTGAAACAGGGTTGAACTAGAAATAGAGTTCTTGCTTTCAAAGAGTTTACAGATATTTACTTGTAGGGGCAGTGAAAACATTAAAATATGATAAATAACTTAAATTACAAAACAGTCCTGTGGATAAAATAAGTAATAAGGTAACTATAATTGGTGAATTTGTTACTAGTTTGAGGGTGGTCAGAAGAAAATATTTGAGTTTCATTATGAAGGATGAATGGGGGCAGCATGAAATATCTGGGGAATGAACATTCTAAAGAGAAACAAGGTCAGTGGAAAGAATCTCAGGAATGAATAAATTTCAGAAAACAGAGGAAGAAGGAAGGATGATATTGGATCCATAGGCAAAGACACAAAGAACCTTACATTAAGTTTATATCTCATTCTAAGTAAAATAAAACATAATTGGACAGTTTTAAGCAGATAAATGAAATGATTTGATTTATAAATATTTTAGAAAGATCAGTGGTAGCAGCATGGGCAGAGGGTTGTTAAGGGGTTGAGAGAAGATAAGGAGGCCAGTTAGGAGATTTATTATGTAGTCCAGATAATGCAGGATCATTGTTTGGTCTATAATTATAGCATTGGACATGTTGAGAAGTGATCAGACAAAAATGTGTTGTAAAGCTACAATCAGCAGTGCTTACTGATGGTGAAAACATAGGGCAAGAGGGAAAGGTAGAATCAAAGATAAACTTTAGGCTTTATCCTACAGTTGGAGGATAGATGTCTTAATTCCTAGAATGAGAAGGGCTTGTGGGAGAAATAATATTTGGGGCTTGGGTATCTAAGTTTTGGGGGATTCGGTTTAGAAATCTATTTTTTATACAAGTGTAGATTTCAATGAAGCAGTGGGCATTGAATTAAGTCTAAGGGATTAGGTCAAGCCTCAGTATATAAATTTAAGAATAATCAATGTATGATATACCCGTATGCAACGTGGACTAATGCTATCACTATAGAAAGAAAGAAACAAAAGAGAAGACTGCTGGGGGTTGGGGACGACTGAGTTATCGGAACATATAAAAATTGTATTGGTCAAAGAAATCGAAAAGATTTGAGAAACTAAATAGAGAATTACACATTAGACAAATAGAAAGTCAGTTCAGGGTCAAGTCATGAGGTTTCTATAACAGAAAGTTTTAACACAGAGGGAAGTGTCACCTGTTTTCATTACTGCTGAGATGTCTAATAGATAAGCACAAAGACCTGACCACCAAATTGGAAAAGCATTGAGTTATTAAAAGAGTTCAGCAAACTTGTGAGAACTACAGCCCAATTAGAGTAATTAAGGAGGTAACAGGAAGTAAATAAGAAAATCATTATAGACAATATTTGTGTGTATTTGTGTGTGTATACATATATATACATAGACAGCTAAGTAGGAGGGCAGAAATATGGGAGTCATGAGGTAAAGGATAAATTGTTTTTCTTTAAGATGGATAATGCTATTATGGTAGTTTTGTGTGCTGAAACAAAGACTCCTATTAGAGAATTAAGATTTGATGCTTAGAAGATAAAGAGAATAATTACTAGAATGAAACCCTTGAGAGTAGAGAGAAAATAAGATTCAGGGTATCAGGTTTGCTCATAAAGGCAACTTCTTTAAGTGTGATGGTTGGAAAGGCTGAACAGGTGAGTGTAGACAACATAGGAAAGTAGGAGATAGATGATAGAGTTAACTGAAAAAGTGCAAAGGTGATTTTACTAGGAAACTACAGTGGGAGTACCTAGTAGCAATACTAAGGGCTCATTTGGGATCTGTGGCATTTAATATAAAGTGAGCCCAGTCAGCAAGGTTGTACACATTTTTTTAAGTAACATTCAGCTGCCTGATGCAGGCAAAATATAAGAATTTATATTTTGGAAAATAGAAATATTAAGGAAAATATGAGAGAAAGTTAAAGTCATTTGGAAGTGAATGCGGATGGTGATCAACAAAGGAATCTAGGGCTGAATAAGTAGAAAAGTAAGGTATGAGGAAAAAACAAGGTCAGCATGAGAGTATATAAAATGCTTTAATGTGTAATTCAAAGCACATTCATTCAGATAATCACCTCAAAGGTAGAAAAATAGACCTCCTTGGGTGTGATGGATACATCACTAAGAGGACCAGACAAGGGGGAAGAGGGAAAGAAGTGAGACACGAAAGCAGGAAGAGAAATTAAAAGAGAATGGATTTATCTGAAGGAAACATATAACCAATCACCAAAATAAAAGAGCCGTAATTAAGCATGCCAAGCTTCCAACTAAACTACTACTTAATGCAAATTCTCAGGTAAAAGATAAATGGTGCATAATTACATCTCTGTAGTGAAACATCTATGCATTCAATAAAATCTAGTAGTAAACACCCACCAGATAATCAAATAAGTTCTGTGTAGTAATAAAGCTATGTATAATTTTCTCATCGATCATACATTTTTTCAAATATTATTTTTCTAATAAAAATTTAGATATATTAGAAGTACTAATGATAGGAATTTTGTAGTTATGTTAATACTGAAAAGTATGGTTATTATGTATTATTCACTTGTGAATTCATTTTCGAACAAACTTTATTGCATATAATTATACTACAAAGGATAATATTCAGTAAAGTATAGCATGGCTTCAAATTTTAAAGGTTAGGAGATTGTAGCACTTCAAAAATATCTTCTGTTTTCTACCAAATCATGTATGAATCAGGGGGTGCTGCAATGATGGTACTTGAGTCTCACTGACCAAACATACAAATTGGGGCACACGGCTGTCTCTAGGTCAGATGAACCTGGCTTTGAGTTTCTACTCTCTGACATTCTAGCTGTACTGATAGCTTAAAGTTGCATTTTCTTCATTATAATAGCAATTTTATAGCATTCCTGTGCACACAGGAATGGGTTATAGGAGAATTAAATGAGATGCTGCATATAAGTCTCCTAGCCCAATCACCAGAACATCCTAAAACACCAATTAGTGGCAGATATTCCCACAACAGAGACATGGCTTTAAAGTTAATCAGAGCTTTTATTCTTTTCCTAACTACACAGGGAATACATCAAAAGCAATAAAATAAAAACAGGATATGTAGCTCTAGAAAATTTTAAGAAAGAAATTAAAGTGTAAATAAAATAATAATCACTGAAAATTCATTGGTGGAACTATTACCAAATGGCATTGTACTATAAAGATATTCCAGTCAAGAAAGAGAGAGATTCTTCCTGGGTTTTTTTTTTTTCCTTTTAACAAACATTGAGCATTTTTTCATTTTCTAAACTGTTAAATAGTGAGAAAGTAAATGATTATTAAAAAATAGCATTGGACCAGTTGGTTATCTACTACAAAAAAATGTTTAATTGGTTATACCAAGGGTGCCAAAAAATATATTTACACATTTTAAGAGAGGTTATCTATGTATTCTGATGGTAACCACTCTGAGCACCTCTTGTAATTGCAGAAGTTAAATGTGATTTGTATTTACCTTTTGTTATTGATATATATTGAGTATTACAATTTTAATATAGTTTTTTCCTTTCTTAAAATGTGTGTATATTTTTGGGGCATCATCTAAATAGAGAAAATATAATTTTAAAATGGTAGTTTCCATAAAGGACCTATATCCATAGGTACATTTTAAAAAATGGTATTGTACACTCTATGATTATATTTATTAAATGTATAAAGCAAAGCTCACCTGGGATAATAGTTATCCTTTGCTGGGGAACGGTGTTTTGAAAGGGTCATAAGGACCTGCTGGAGTGTTAATAATATCCTGTGTCTTCATTGGGGTGATGCTACATGTGGGTGTTCTGTTTGTAATAGTGTACTTTTAGGTCTTCATTCTAAAATAAAAATTTTAATGCCTCTCAAAAAATTGCACCTCAAGTTATTATTGCGAAACAAAATCCAAAACCAATGTAGGATATACTTGCATTATATGCATTATGTATACTGAATCATGAAAAGTCCATAATAAGAATCTACTTAATTCATATGTGCAATACATACATTCAATTCATTATACTGGATTATTTATACAAGGAAGCAAAACACTTTTCTCATGTAACTTTAGTTCTAACATTGACAGATATTTTTTCAAAAAAGTTCTGATTACCTAGTGTGTGAGTACAGAAATCAGAAGCAGCATGTAATGAGACAATTGTTTCTTCTTAGCTCAATTTTTACAAATTTTGAATCTGCAAATTTCATATCACTGAATAAGAGATTAAATAGAAATTGTTTACCTGAGAAGATACTGGTATAAATTTTATTTTACTCATCTCCCTTTTGATAGCATATTGATTGTCATATTATTGTCATATACATATAGCAATATATTATAATAACATAGTTTTCTCCTTAAACTTCATAAGTAAAGCAGTTGATGTAAAACCTTCATTTTGTATGTTTTTGCATATGTGTATGTGCATGTCTCTGTGTGTGTATGTGTGTGAGTGTTCTAACTGTCTGCCTTTATGGCTCCCAAGTAGATAAAGATTCAGAATACTTGTAATCTTGTAAAACTAGATAGAGCATTTTAAATGTTTATCGTTAGTACATGCCCAATGGCAGATGGTCGCATGCCATTTTAGAGCCACCTAGAGGCACAAAAATTGTCCCATGTTTTTCATTTTGGCAGAAGAACATGCCCCTTTGGCAAACTTTAGAAAATAACTAAAAGACTTACACCTTCGAAACAGATTGTATTTATAGAGGGACGTGTACAATTCAGCAGGGGTGATGCTCTATAGAGGAATTCAGGTAATACAATCAAATGTATTATACGGTTGGTGTAAAACTTTGGATATGAAATTAGATCAACTGCTTTACTGTATATCAGTTCCATTTATATCATTTTAATGAATACTTAGTAATTATTTTAGGAGCAGTATTAAAATAAATTTTAGCAAACTAATGTATTCCTAACTTACTTTAAATATATATTGGGGGTCAAATTTCATACAAACTCACTTCTCAGTACTGGTGTTAATTTTTAAGCTTTCATGTTTTCACTGGGCATATTGGTACCTAGAGACTCTAATAACCACTCAATTTTAAATATGAATATGAATATAATTTTTAAGTTAGTAGAGTCACCAGGTAACTCTCTAAATTTATACCTGCCTCTCCTTTACACATTTAAAAAAGTGACATCTTCATGCCACTTATGTGGATTTTTTTATCTAGTTCTCTTATTTTCATGGAGTAAGAATATATAAGTATTTACCTAGGAGCAACCTTCTGACTTGCATTGATCATTAAAGTCATGAAAAGGGAGGAGAGGAAAAGTGTATTTGGTCAATTAATATTATTTAATACGTTAAAAAAATCCAGATGGCCTAGACATGGTGAGTGTTAAAATAGACCCTTATTAATTTTTTTTAAATTCATTTGTATTGTTAGACTTATTGGGGTGACATCTGTTAGCAAGGATTACATAGGTCTCAGGCATACAGTTCTACAGTGCATTGTCAACTTGTTGTATAATAAGTTCACCACCTAATGTGACTTCTCTTTCCATCACCTTATATTTAGCTTCCCCCCCTCCTCTCCCACCCCCTCCCCTTCTCCCCTCCCTAACCCACTCGTCCCCAAATAAACATTAAACTATTGATTGTGTCCATGGGTTATTTGTTTTTAAAATTTAAATAATTTTTAAAATGCATGCATTTGTTTTGTGTTAGTACTTCTCTTCACCCCTTGTGCTACCACTCTATTTAGCATAAACATGCTTTGTACCTTATGCAGTAGCCAAAACTTGAGATTTCTTTGATTTTACCTTTCCTTCTGAAACACACTTTGAGCTTATATTAAATTATATACAGTCATGAGTTCAAATAACAATCCTGGGAGGGTTTATGCTGATATACACGTTAGTTTTACTCACATTCTATTTCCACTTTAGCCCCAGGTAAACCAGTGATTTCCTGTTCTCTCCTTGCTTCTTAAGTCCATAAACTTCATTCAGGCTTACCCCGAGCATGGCTTTCCCAGATAAGCACTAGATTTTTCTGACCCCAGATTAGAATTCACTTCTCCTCTGACTTCTTCCTTTAAAACCTGGTAGGTGCCTAATGACCAAAATGTTTATTTTATTTATTTATGTATTTTTATTTATTATTTTTTACATGGAAAAGCCCTCTTGTTTGTTTGATTAAACAAAAATAAAATAAGCTGCATAAAAACAATTTTAAAATCCAAAGACACACCAATTCTGTTTGTAGGCTTCAGTAGGTGACATAGCATCTCCTTGATACCTTCTCAAGGCCTCTCTACAGGATAAAATGTTGATTTCAGTTAAGGAAGGAATACAAAAAATATATAAAAATTATAACTTGCACTGTAATCACTTCCTTTGTATTACTAAAGCATAATAAAATGTACTGCAGCTAATCTGAAATTATGAAAATGGGAATAGTCAAAATCTTCCATATTAACTATTGCTAATATTTACAATTATTTACTGAATAAAATTTGATACACAGCTCATTCCATTTATACTTTATTTGTTCGCCTATCATAACATGGCCTCTCAAGTTGTTATTCATTTACAACCTCATTAAATGTCTACATATTTGTGACTTCATTAAATAATTTTATCTATTGACTGCTTTAGTAAGGAGTCATCTTTGTTCTGGGCATTGAGGATATAGCATGAAATAAGATAGATAAGATTGCTTCTCTCACAGATCTTACCTTGTAATTGTGGAAATAGCAAAGAGAAAAACACATAAATAAGATAAACTCGAGTTATAAAAGTGCTATGCCTTTAGTAAAACTGGCTAATGCAACTGTAACTAAAAGATATGAAGGGGTATGTATTATGTTGCCTTCAATCTCTTGGAACTAATAAAAATGCTCATATAAAATGCAATAAACATCTAGTTACATAAACATATGTATATGCATACATTTCTAATTATATCTTTTTAGTAAATTCTTAATAATGAAAAGGCTTGTTCAAATCATATGCATATTTCTAAATATGTATTTCCAAATATCAACTGAAACACTTTTAAAATTTTAGACTTCCACTGATAGATTAAAAGATTGTCACAATCATTATATGCTAAGTAGCAGGCTATGTGCTTTCATATAGGATGAGATGTAAATTTCAATAATCTATTGAGATTGGTATTATTATTTACATTTTACCAATGAAGAACCTGAGGTCAGAGAAATTGAGCAATAGTTCACAAAGCAATGTTGCTTTCATGGAAGTCCCAGAGTGCAACAGTCTGAATGCACATTGCCAAAGTACTGTGTGTTAATATTTCTAGAGAATATCAAATTAGCATGGAAGCTTCACTAAAGAGAAGGGAGTATTAGAGAAATACCTGTTTAGGGCCAATAAAGCAATAAAGAAATAGTGCATTTCTTAAATGCTCAAAATTGAGCCTAGAACCAGAAATGCGTGTAAGAAACATCTTCACAATATGAGTAACTCCTGTTAAGACAAGGAATTATAGGAAGACAGGCTAAATTTGAATCCATAGAAAAAGTAATTAAAATTGTTTTTACTTTTGGATGATGCTTAGTGTTTAAATTTTGGATCATATTAATAATTTACTCAGTCATACCAGGTATGGATTCTACTGGACTAAAACTAGCACAATAATCCCCTCACTTGCACAGAGTAACAGGTTCTGGCACCTAAATTGTTTCAATCAGAGTGAGGCCCTGTTTTGAGTTCCACTTTTGGAGGACAAACTTCCTCTCTGTGTGGCAATATGGTCCCTGGAGCTGATGGCAGTCATTTGTGCCCTCCAGTTGCATCATACTTGGGATAACACTAAACCACCACAGTGGTGAATCAGGAAAAATATTACAGCAACAACTAAATCTTTAAAATAATCTAGTACCTGGCAGAGCACAGCTACCCAAAAGTTAGGCTTTCTGATGAATGCCACATAAGAAAATCTAACAGGTAGATCTACTGTGCGTGCAGTGATGTCACATACATTATTGCCACTGAAATTGTTTATGAAAATCTAATTAATACTTAAAATAATCAATGAATGATAGAGTGCTACTCAGAATCTCATCTCCAATATGAGGTTTTTAATTTTAACTCTATCTTTCCCAGCTAGAGGTTAGTATACTTTTCCCCACTAATTCTACTTATGTAGAAATCAAGAAATAAGAAGAAGTTACTATTTTTGAGAATATGATTTTCTTTGGTAAGATTAGATTATATATGTATATAAACATATATATGTGAATTTAAATATATGTATATTTATATTTATATTTTTTCTCTTTAAAATCAAATTCTGCTTCAGTTGTCTTCTGAAGTAGGACACCTAATTTTCTTCTCTACCCAGCCATACTTGGAAAATATGTCCTGCTGTAAAGTGAAATAAGGCATTAGCCTTAGCTAATGCACTGCCAAATTGTTGGCCATTAAGATCTTTCACTCTGGTACATGATATTTACATCAAATCCATGGGTTAGACTATAAGTGTCTTTTACAACCTAGGTTAAAACTACTAAGATATGGGGTTTGTTACTACTAGTATTCCTGAAATTTCAAATACTTTTTGTAATGTGTACAATGGAGCAGACATTTTTTGATATTACTAAATTTTGGCAAACTTTGGTAAGGTTGGAAACTATTGGCTGCTTATTATTCTGCATTATAATTGCAAAAAAAATTACAAATTGTGTTGTGATATTAACAAGAAGTGATATGACTGTAAAAATAATCACATACTTTATTATATGTTCATACACATGTATTATATCTTGGGGTTACTGAGAAAGAAAGCATATTGTGTTTTCTGTATACTTTTAATCATAAATACACATATGGTAGGTGATATATCTATATGTTACTTTTTATATAATTTAAAAAACTAGGAGAATTTTAGGGTCATTTATTTCAGGATTCATAATATAACAAAATTTTTAAAAGCACTAATAAATAAAAAAAAGTCCATTTAAATAAAGATGTTCAAATGTGAAATAAAAAGCACTAATAAATAAATATTACATGTTAAGAAGTTTTGTTTTCAGATTTTATCAAACAGAGGTGAAAATGAAACTTCAAAAATATCATAATATATTTGGTCCAAATAGTTGAATATTGACAATTTGATAAAATTTACCATATACATACACTTGTATTTATGCATAATTAGGAATTGCTCAATTTTTGAGTCAAGACAATATTGACAATATTTTTGTGATAAAAATGTTTTAGTTATAAAATTATGTTGATATGTTATATTTATTATTCATAAAGATAGCTTTGTTGATTTAGAGAAATATGCTACCATATACATTAAATATAATAAAAAAGGTTACCCGAAAAGGGTTTTATACTACATTTAATGCAATCTCCATTTAAACTCTTCTATAATATTTTCAAAGCAGGTTATTCAATTTTAGGGAAACTTTAGTTCTACTTCTGCAGTGAAACTATCATTCTTGAAACTAAAGAAAATCATATAAAATCTAATCTTTAGCATTGTTTCAGAAAAACCAGTCAAAAGTGACTTCTGTACAAGTACATTGGCTACTTTAGGTTATTTATTTCTTTACAGCATGCTGACTCGTTAGCTCAAAAGACCATGGGTGCCAAACTCAACCGTTTTCTACAGAATCAATAGTTTTAAGGCCCATGTATGCTGAGTTTTAGACATTTGAGTCTGCCTGCTTTACATAGCATGTGAGAGTACACCCAACATCAGCTAGTCATAGATAAAATAAGCCAGACACTATAAAGTCTCTAAGCTGTTGTTATCCTTTGAAGCTCTATGACCCAGAGACTCCCCATCGGTGCTGCTGAGTGACATAACCTAGATACACAATTAACCTCTTTTATTTTGATCCATCTCTTGCTAGGAATTTCATTGCTTTTCTCTCAAGTGGTTATTAACCTCACATCTTAATCCACTGGACAGTCTCATGCTATGAGAGAGGGCCGTGCCTGCCTTGTTCACCTGTCAAAGCTCATATGTGCTACTACCACCTCTAAGTTTTCTCTTTTCTTGTTCAGCCTCCAAATATCTCAGAATCCTTATAAGCATGCACCGTTCATATAAATTCATTTAACAATTATTAGTATTCCAATGGCTAACACCATTGCCCTGATTTACCCTGTGAAGTGTCTTTCCTTCTTATGAGTTGGGCCTTCATAGGGTTACCTTTTGAGAACACAGTAAGTGGTTATACAGCCAAGTATATATTAGTCAATAACTCTTCCCTCCTAAACTTATCAATAAGCATACAAACCTGGGCTTTTGCTCAGTGTCCTCAGATCCACATGAAATTCCCAGAATTTTGAGGTCATAAAATAATATTTGAGTAGGGCAGTGTTTATAAAGGAAAAGTTAAAAGCTAGAACACCTATAATGTGCAAATCTAAATTAAAGGATCAAAGGTAAAAGAATGATAAAAAACATAATGTGTGTCTTCAAAAAAATAAACAAAAGTATTGGCAACAAAAAGTTGTGCAAGTAGTCATAAAGAAAAGCTAATTAGAAATGCTGAGTGAAAAACTCAAAAGGCAAAAAAAATCAAATGTGTTAAATAAGTGGACAAATACCATAGATGTAGTCAAACAATGATTGCAGAAATAAGGGTCAGATAAAAAAAAGTCTGAAAAGGATAAAGATGTGAAAAATTGATATCTTTATATGAATTAAGTTTATATCTATAAATTAAAACATTGATATTTGCCTTTTCTAAGGTACACTTATTTATTACAAATAGTAATTTATGTGTTACAAAAATATAATTTATATAATATTTCATACCTAACTTTATGATGAAGAAAGATAAAGGAAACTGATGAATGAAGTTGACAGAAAAAAAAATTAAAATTTATAAGAGAAAAGTGGATTAAACAATGATGATAATATGCTATGAACTGAAAAGCTTGATTAACTCAAATTCTTTACATCAGGGTTAAAATAGTATAAAAGTGATGAAATTCAGCTGTTGGATTATCATGCATTACTGCTTTCTATATCCAAGGTACACTGTTTAAAACTAAGAAATTTCCTGAATCAAAAAGCTGGTGTGTTTTCAGCAAAACTACAAGTATTCTTTGCTTTTGCTTAATTGACATGCATACTCACAGTGAATTGTAAAGAAAATTTTATATTTTTCAATACAATGTAAACAATAGTTTTTCTGGAACATCATTCTTAAAATGATTCAGGAGCTGAAACGTAATGAGGCATATCACCTCTCTCTTCTCTTTTAGATGCTAGGTATTTACATCTAGTTAAAGACTTCTGGTAGCTCTACACAGGATTCCTCTTCTTAACAATAATCACACCATTCAGCAAATTCGTTAGAAATCCAATTAAAAGGATGACTGTACCTAGTAGTACTACATTAACCACTATCTTCCCCAACAGATTTGAGTCTGAAAAGTCTTCCAGTCATCCACATTTAATCTTCTCCCTACTATCACAATTACATAATTAATTAGCTAAGCAAATCTTTTTTTACAGTGTTCAGATAAAATGTCCAATAGCTAGCATCTTAAATCTCAGAACACAAAATAGTGCACCTGAAAAATGTGTAGTGCAGCATTGTTCGAAGTAGCAAGAAAGTAAGAAGCAACCTGTGCGTCCATCAGTAGGTGAATAGTTAAGGAAAATTATGATTCTACCTAATTATTAGAAATAATGAATATAATATGTTATGCATGAATTAATGTAAATGGTTGTTCATGTCATTTTACTAATAAAAGGTGTAAAGAAAGAAAATCATATAGAGTATGATTCCATTTTTATTTTTAGAAAACATAAAGGAAAGAGAAAGCCCTATACTATTGTATTTACAAAGACCAGAGTAAAAGATATGGTAGGATATACACTAAAATATTATTGGAAACTTTGAGAGAGGGAAGATAAATTATAAATATTTTCTTATGCACCTCCACATTACTTGATATGTTATACAATGAACTCACATTGCTTGAAAAACTTTATGACATAAAAATATGTGCATAGCTTTATGGTATCTAAGCAACGATTTAAATATGTAACTATTGGCACTATTGAGAAAAAGAAAAGAAAGCTCTCTTCATCCACCTTTTTTGTGTATGTAGCTAGGACTGAGTGATTTTATGTGTGTGTGTGTGTGTGTGCATGCTTGTTTTGAAAAGCAGGGGCAGAGGAAAAGAGAGAAAAGTAAACTAGATAACCTTCAAATATTTGGAAGGTGTTATGAGGGCATACTCTTAAAATTCACTCCTTGTGGAATTTAATAACACCTATTTTACAAAACACAGATTTTTTCTATCTCACAATCAATTTCATTCTATTATGCTGGTGAATTGGTTTCTTTTTGTGAATTGGTTGTTCCATTTTAACTGCTGGCCTTCTAATAAAAGAGAAAAACATGTATTAGGACTATAGAAAATAGTCAAGATAATAGCCTGGTAATAATTCTTACTTATCACCTAACCTCTTCTTTTCAGGTTTCTCCATGCCTCACTGACCACAAGCTGTCACCATTGAATTAGCCCTGACAAGCCTATCCACCACCCAAGTTCTCTCAAGAGGTAAATTGTTGAGGATACAATAATGAACAGTACTAACAAGATTGTCACCCATTTGCCTGTAATATCACACTGAGACTTTGAAATCTAAATGATGCATCACCACACTAGTCGTATTTAGGCAATTGATTCTGATAAGCTATTTAAAAATTGTTTCCCTATTTAAAAATAATCATTTATAAAGATTTAAAAAAATACATAAAAAGCTGAAATAAATGCCCTGTATGAATATCTGTGCATTTATGTAAGTAAAACAGAAAAAATATTCTACACTTGTATACTGGAGTGGTATGTATATTAGTGTATACATGCATATAGAATTTGATGCTTTTAGAGTCCACATGTAAATGAGGTCATACAATATTTGTCTTTTCATGTCTGGCTTATTTCACTTAACATAATGCCCTCAAGGTCCATTCATACTGTCACAAACAACAAAATTTTCTTTTTTTATGGGTGAATAATATCCATCTATCTATCAACAGCACTTAGGTTGTTCCCATGTCTTGAATGTTGTGAATAATGCTTCAATGAACATACAATGCAGATATCTCTTCAATATAGTGATTTCATTTCCTTCAGAAATATGGCAAGTAGGACTGATTGATCATATGGCACTTCTGTTTTTAATTTTTTTAATGTCTGTACTGTTTTCTATAGTGGTTGTACCAATTTACATTCCCACCAATAGTATGCAAAGGTTTCCTTTTCTACATATCCTCACCAACACTTACTGTTTCTTTTTGAAAATGGCTATTCTAACAGGTATGAAGGGATATCTCATTGTGGTTCTGATTTCATTTCATTGATTATTAGTGATGCTGATTATAATTTCATGTACCTGTTGGCCATTGTATGTCTTATTAGAAAAAAAAGTTTATTTACTTCCTTTGCCTATTTTTATATTAGATTTGTTATTTTGTTCATTTGTTTTTACTGTTGGGTTTTATCAGTTTTTAATAGTTTGAATATTAGCCCCTTAACTGATACATAGTTTGCAATAATTTCTCCCACTCCAGAGAATGCCTCTTTATTCAGTTGACTGTTTCTTTCACTGTAAATAAGTTTCTATTTATTTATTTTTTTATGTAGCCCCATTCATTTACTTTTGCTTTTGTTGTTTCTGCTCTTGGTGTCATATCCCATTTCAGGTCCTACATTTAAGTATGTAATTCTTTTGAGTTAATTTTTATTAGTGGTGCATGATACAGGTTCAATTTCATTCTATGATATGTGAATATCCAGTTTTTGCAGTATCATTTATTGATAGGACAATTTTTTTTCCATTGTGTATTTTTGGTTCTCTTGTCAAAATAAATTGACTGCTTCATCTACTCTACTGTTGATCCCCTATAATATATTCTTTATTTCAATTATTGTATTCTTCATTTGTGACTGGTTCTTTTTCATGTTTTTTAATCTCCATTTTTGTGTTCTTTGTCTCTTTGTTGAAGTTCTTACTGAGATCCTTATAACAGGTGTTTGAAACTGTGTATCTGGTAGGTTTCTTGTCTCCACCTTGTTCAGTTCTTTTGTTCACTTAGAACATCTTTTTTTTTTTTTTTTTGGTTTCTCCATTTTAGCTGCTTCCCAGTGTTTGTTTCTTTGTATTATGTAGAGCTATTATGTCTCCTGGTCTTAGTAGAATAAGTTTATGTAGTAGGTGTCTGTAAGGTTCAGTGGTGCAGTCTCCCAGTTCCCCTGAGACAGGTACTGCAGGTTTGTCCTTTGTGTGGATTGTTTGTTCCGTTCTGTTGTAATTGAGCCTTGGCTGCTGTTTGCCTGTCAATGTGAGGAATTGACCCCCAGGCTGATTCATTATGAGGACTGGCCATGATCCCATTGAAGAAGCTGTTGTGCAGGGCTGACCCAATGCCGCAGAATTCACTTTAGTAGGGCTCTGGTGCCTGCCTAGTCTGCCCTTTTGGTGTGTTGTTCATGGAGGCAGCTGGGTGGTGCTCTAGTTCAATCCCAAATCAGACACTGGGCATGCTTGCCCTGGGGCCTCCTGGGAAAGGCTCCATCACAGCCCAAGTTCAGCAAAGGCCTATGTCCTGCCCAAGGCCACATGGAATAAGCCACAAAGCAATCCACTGATGGTTTCTGCCAGTGCTGAACTTGGAGGTGCCTGGGAAATCCTAAATTGTGAACCAATGGTGGATGTCATTTGTTTGAGGTTTGTGAAAGTTTGAGAGATTTTAGAAAAGTTTGCAGCATGAACCAACAGAGGCAGTTTTGCATGGAAAAGCCACAGAAAGTGTCTTGGGTGGGCCCACAAATTGGGTGGGGGGTAGGGTGTCACAGAATCACCAAGTAAAAGTGAAAGTAAAAGCTTCAGTTCAGCTAAACTTTAGGCAATTTTCAATGATGGTTCTATAATTTAATTGTAATTTTTAAAATTAAATTTATTAGGGTAACATTGGTTAGTAAAGTTATATAGGTTTCAAGTGTACAATTCAAAATACATAATTTATGCATTGCATTGTGTGCTCATCACCCAGTCAGTTCTCCTTCCATCACCATGTATTTGACACTCTCTCTCTTTTAACACTCATCACCCTCTCTACCCTCTGCTAACCACCAAACTGCTGTCTGTTCCATGAGTCTTTGTTTCTTTTTTTGTTTATCTTATTCCTTTGCTGTTTTCAATTTTATATCCCACATATGAGTGAAATCATATGGTTCTTTATCTTTTCAGTCTGACTTATTAAATTTTGCTTAGCATGATAATGTCAAGATTCATCCATGTTGTCACAAATAGTAGTATTTCATTTTTTTTCTATGAACAAATAATATTCCATTCTGTATATATACCACATTGTCTTTATCCAACATCAAAGTATCATACATCAAAGGATACTCCAGTTGTTCCCATGTCCTGGCCACCATGAATTATGCTGTAGTAAACAACAGAGTACATATAACTTTATGGATGAATGCTTTCAGATTATTTAGGGAAATACCCAGAAGGAGGATTGCTGGGTCATGGTAACTCTATTCTTAAGTTTTTGAGGAACCTCCATACTGTTTGTCATTATGGTTGTACCAATTTACATCCCCACCAGCAGCACACTGGAATTCCTTTTGCACCACAGCCTCTCCAACGCTTGTTATTATTATTTGTCTTATTGATGATAACCATTCTAAAAGGTGTGAGGTGATATCTCATTGTAGTTTTGATTTTCATTTTCCTAATATCTAGTAATGTTGAACATTTTTTTATGTATTTGTTGGCCATTTATATGTCTTCTTAGACGTGTCTGTTCACATCCTCTGCCCACTTTTTGATTGGATTGCTTGTTTTCCTGTTGTTGAGTTGTACTAGCTCTTTATATATTTTGGATATTAGTCCCTTCTCAAAGGATATCTTCTCTCATTCACTTGGGTGCCTCTTTGTTTTATTGATAGTTCTTTTGGTGTTTAGAAACTTTTTAGTTTGATATAGTCCCATTCATTTATTTTTGCTTTTACTTTCCTTGCTTTTGAGGTCAAATTAATAAAATCCTCCCTGAACCCAAGGTCCATAATTTTAGTACCTATGCTTTCTTGTATGAAATTTATTGTTTCAAGTCTTATGTTTAGATCTTTGATATATGAGTTGATTTTGGTATATGGTGAGAGATAGCAATCTAGCTTCATTCTTTTGCAAATGGCTTTCAAAATTTTTCAGCACTATTTAATGTAGAGGCTTTCTTTATTGTCTGCTTTTGGCTTCCTTGTCAAAGATTATCTGCCTATATATATGTGGGTTTATTTAAAATGGCCATGTTACCCAAAGCAATATATAAATATAATGCAATCTCCATTAAAACCTAAATGACATCTTTTAAACAAATAGAACAGAAAATCATCAGATTTGTATAGAATCACAAAATAATCAAAGGAATGTATGAAAAATAAAAAATAATAAATAATAAAAACAAAGCTGGAGATATTACACTTCCCAACTTCAATATATACTACAAAGTCACAATAACTAAACAGCATAATATTGGCAGAAAAACAGACACATAGACCAATAGAATAGAATTGAGTTCAGTTGAAATTCTGATGTGATCATAAGAGGCTGCGAGTACAGAATTTACCTACGCTGCCATCTTGACCAGAATAATTGATAAATATTTTATTTTCAAAAAGAAGATTTCTAATAGAACTGAAATAATACTTACAGAATGTTATCTCTGAAAACAAATCTTTAAGAATCTGAAGATTTGACTTTTTAAAAATTATGTTTAAATCAAAGGTATATATTTGCCCGAATATAATAAAATCCTCACTTAGGGATTTAAGTAATACAAAGTCTTTAAAATTGTAGCTGTATAAGCATTGACAATCTTCATGACAGTGAAGTTATGAACTCCACTTAGTTACAAAATTCTGTGTTATTATGTGCCTCACTTTATTACTAAGGAAATAGTAATGAAGTTAATAAAACTATATCTGCATCTTGTCTTGTTTTGAGAACTGAAGGACATAAGGCTTTAAAGAACATAAAGTACAGTACCTGGTACTTCCTAGCAAAATTAAAGTTTTATTTCTCTGCCAAAAAGCATTATTTCTCTTTCCTTTTCTTGTTATTTCACTCTTACGGTTTAGCTAATTGGGTTCGACAAAGTTTAGAAGTTAACAGACAGGAGATTACTTAAAATAATGAATGCAGAAGAATATCTCTACAGCTCTGAAGAAATAATCCAAGAGAGACAATGACTCACCATCTCTACTTTATTTATCTCTATGGTTTTTCTCATAAAATAATTTTTTAATGTCAAGAAGGAGAAAAGGTCCCTATGGCAAAATAGGTAAAGCTTTTTTTATGTCATGTTGCTAATATGTACTCCTAAAATTTTGCTTTCTGTTACTATATGTAATATATGTAAAATGTGTGTGTGTGTGTATGTGTCTGTGTATCACAAACACATATATAAATTTCAGATTTTTCTACCAAAGAAAAATTTTACCATATTTTCCCATGTATAATGTGCTCCCATGTATAATGTGCACCCACATATTTGACCCAAATTTCAAGGGTATAAATCTTTGTTTTAATTTTTTTAATTTATAATTTTATTTGTTTATACGGGGTCTGGGAAATGTAAAGACAAAACCTGGGTGGTTTAAAATATATTTTACAAATTATATTATGACATACTTGTGGATTTAACACCTTCGAAGTACTCATCTTGGAAAGCCATGCACTGAAGCCAGGACTTAGTCCACCCTTCCAAGCAATTTGGGAACTCTTTTTCTGGAATGGCCATCAGAGCTGTTGTCATATTAGCCTTGATGTCCTAAATGTCATCAAAATGTCTTCCTTTCTATATCTTCTTAATCTTTGGGTAAAGAAAAATGTTGTTGGGGGCCAGATTAGATGAGTAGAGAGGGTGTTCTAATATAGTTATTTGTGTACTGGCTAAAAACTCCCACACAGACAGTGCAGTGTGAGCTGGTGCATTGTCATGATGCAAAAGCCATGAGTTGGTGAAAAGTTTAGATTGTTTTCATCTAACTTTCACACAGCCTTTCACACTTCAAAATAGGAAATTTGGTACTCTTTATCCAATTGGTACAAATTCATAATGAACAATTCCTCTGATATTGAAAATGATAGCAACATTGTTTTGACTATCGACTTTTTGGTTGTAGAGAATTGGATGACTTCCATTGTGCACTTTGATGTGTTGTTTCAGGGTCATATTGGTACACCCATATTTCATAACCAGTAAGAACACAGCCCAAAACATTTTCTTGCCTCTACAAGAGATCTTGGCAAAGTTCAACTCTCCTTTACTTGTATTCATCACTGAGCTCATTCGGGATCATTTTTGTACACACCTTTCCCATGCCAAGATTTTTAGTTAAGATTTTCGTAACTGCTTTTCTAATGATGTTTACTTGATCTGTTATGCTTCTCACAGTCAGTCAACAATTTTGAAGCACAATTTGATGAATTTTGCAATGTTTTCATTAGTTCTGCCTGTTACTGACTGCCTTAACCTCTCTGCAACAGTGACTCTTCCTCTCCCCTCAGAAAAACATTTAATCTATTTTTACACTGCTGTTTTCTTCATGGCATTACCCCATAAACTTGGTCTAACATGTCCCTGATTTCACTTTCACTCTTGCCAAGTTTAACAAGAAATTTAATGTTTGTTTTTTGCTCTTATTTGAGTTCCAACATTCTCACAGCGGCACACAAAAACACACAACAATAACAAACACCATTCAGTAAAATACCACCACACATCAACACAAATACAGCTGTGAGACACAGATATACCAAGGTTATGAAATATTACCGAGTTGTTTGTACAGTGCTACTAATATAAGCACATGGTGGCAAGTTTGGGAACTTAATTGTCAGATCTCATATATAATGTGTCCTCTGGTTGAACTGTGCAGGCTATTTTTACATTCAATAAAGTGAAGGGGCATTATTAGTGCCAGATCTTATATTTAGATACTTGTTTTTTGTGTTATAATTTTAATATTTATTTTTATTATATTATGACACAATAAATTTTATGTCACAAATAATTACAAAACCCAAGAACATATACAAGCTACAAGAAATTTTATGTATAAAACTTTTGTATATAAAACAAATAATTATCATATTCCAGGGTATTGTTTTGCATAAGGGTATCGTTATCGATTTCTAAAGTTACACTTGTAACTCATAAGCATAAATAAAAGAATTAGAAACATTTATATATATGGGGAATTAGTACTACCCATATATAATATGCATCCTTATTTTTCCCCATAAATTTGGGGAAAAAAGTGCACATGATGCACAGCAAAATATAGTAGGTGGCCTTTATTGTAATTTTGCCTTCAATTTATAGTGATTGAGAGCAAAAATTTTATGAGTTATTATAAAACATCTTTTTATAAAAATACCATATTTAATAATCTTTTTTTCATGGGTTAAGATAGTCCTTGATGATAAATATATATATAATTTTAGAACTTCAGAACTAACCATTGGTTAGTTAATCATTTAACTAACCAATGGTTAGTTAATCATTTGCTAAAGCTAAGCAAAAACACAGATGAAGCCTTTTGGTGATTACACAGCTATTTCTTTCCTTCCACTTAATTTTTAACATTGGCAACATAAATTTAGGAAAGGAGTCCTTAATATGCAAAGTTTAGAGTTAAGGGAAGTAAATTTGAGCTTGGCTCTCAAATATGTTTCAATAAGCAAAAGAGTTTGTCATTAGCTATTAATAGAGAAAAAATATATTTTATATGAATTTTATGACTTGTCCTAAGGAAGCTTCTTTTAAGGGTTAGAAGTAGAGTCATAGACTTTAATGCACAAGTTTATGTGATGTGTGGAAGGAGAGGAGGGGAATAGACAAATTATTTTGAAATAAGAATGATTTTTCTTTTTTCTTCAAAGAAAAAAGATACAGTTTTATTAATTGGTTAGTGTCTATTTTATACTCTTTAAAAATAGAGAATAATTCATCTTGATTCTATAATTACCAGTTATATAAACAGCATATGACAAGTCTGACAAGCAAGCTTTTTCAACATGGATTAGATAGTAAAATGGCAAATGTGTCAGATTAATTAATCAAGGTTATGCCATATGATAAATTATTTCCTTTTAAATAAAAGATATTCTCAAAGTTCATATGCTAATTTTAAAATATCTATATTGTGTGTTACTAAATATCAAATATATCACTAGACTTTATTGATCAATAAAAAAATATTTTCAAAGACATTCTAAAAATGCCAATTGAATAATTTATTCTAGATAAGTGCTGAGTTTGTTCTTGAAATAGGAGACTGTGTTCTCCATTATAAGATTATAAAATTATAAATTAAGAGGTTTATAGTAACATATGAAGAACTTGCTACTGTCTTAATAACAACATTGCTCTTGAATGAGGGTTGAGTTATAATCTATCTGATTTCCATAAAGCACTGACTAAGCTATAAGAAATGATCTCACAAACCCATTTGTGCCCTACACACAGGTCAAAGAAAATTGTTACAATCTTGCATCTGATTCTCACTATACAGATAAGACAATATTCTATAAATGACCCTAGTTGAAACCAGCAGGACACTATAATCTTTCTTTTCTTCTACACTTGAGCCTGGGGTCAGAAAGATCTGAGCTGCTCAATGTTTCTATTACATTAACAGCACAATTATCACATAGGGATCAACTTCGTGCTGCTAATATAGACATGCTTCTGGAAGTAATTTCTGGCTCTGCTGGGCAAGGCAACCTATTTAGTCATTTGTAACCTTCTGCAAAATTTAATGGAAAGAGACTTAGGACTTCTTGAGTATAAATTTTGTCTTTTTATTTATTTGTAGAGTAACCTTGGCAAATTACTTAACATTTTTGAGTTGCAACTGGAGGTTAAGTTGCTTCTATATTATAGCATAATGGTGAAGATTTATGAACAACAACAGCAAAAAGAAAACAGCTATTAGGCTGTTTCATACATAGTAAGTACTAGGAAAGTGGGAACTATTATCCTCAAGTACAATATGTTGCTTATTCCTATTTAATGACTGATGTCATCTTAAGATACTAAAAAAACAAAATCTAAATAATTTCTTTTCTCTATCCCATTGAAGGTTACCTCAAAAGCATTCAAAAATAAATATATGAGGAGTGTTAAAATGTAAACTGTTGATTAAGATCTCTTTTTTTGGATCTAAGATGGTGGAATAGGTAAACACTGTGCCTGCTTTGTTCTGAAAACACATTAAAACTGACTATTAGACTAGTCGGGGAATCACTTCTTAAATTATATAAATTTCTAACCACTATGCTGTACAACTAGAACTAATATAAAATAATATTGAGTGTAAAAAGAAAAGAGGTGGTACATATATGCAGTGGAATATTACTCAGTCATAATAAAGAATGGAATCTTGCCATCTGCAATAACCTGGTTGGACCTAGAGGATGTCATGCTGAGTGTAGTAAGCCAGACAGAGAAAGACAGATATGATATGGTTCACTTATTTGTGGAATCTAAAGAACAAAATAAACAAACAAATCAAAAACAGACTCACAGATACAGAGAACATTTTGATGGTTGTCAGATGCGAGGGGGTTTAGAGGGGTGGGCAAAAAAGGGGGAGAGATGAAGAACTACACACTTATAGTCACAGGAATAAAAGAACTGCATGGGGCATACAGTTGATAATAATCATATTATAATAACTATATGGTGTCAGATGGCTACCAGATTTATCAAGGTGGTAACTTTGTAAATGATATAAATGACTCATCACTACATTTTACTCTTGAAACTAATATTGTACATCAAATGTAATTGGCAAATAAAAAAAGTAAAAAGAAATAAATTAATTAAATTTTAAAAATGAATAAAATGTAAATTTTTCTGAAAATTATCAAAGAAGCATCACTGATTCTTGTGGTCAGAAACTAGGAAGTTATAGTTATAGTAAAAAGAAGTAAATGTAGAAGTTACTGGTTCTTTTACAGATGTCTGCACGGCTTTTAGGCTTTGTGACTTGCTGAATGCATGTACTTGTCAGCTTAGTCTG
This sequence comes from Lyroderma lyra, assembly GCA_004026885.1. Classification (NCBI taxonomy): domain Eukaryota; kingdom Metazoa; phylum Chordata; class Mammalia; order Chiroptera; family Megadermatidae; genus Lyroderma; species Lyroderma lyra. The sequence continues at coordinate 46,651 of PVJL010003366.1, forward strand.
TTTCCCGAAGGGAGAAAGGTTAATTTTTTTCCCCTTTATTGCATCCATGAACACAATTCTGCATAGCCAATTGTAACTATTTAGAAGATTTCAGACACTTAAACTCTGAAGAAAACGAACCAAAAAATAACCAAAAACCAAAATCAGCTTCATCTCTTAAGTGTGACCAATTCCCATTTATCACATACTTCACACCCCCAACCTTCTACACACTTCATACAATCCTTAAGGAAATCTCTTAAGGCTCTATTGATAGCCCACATTAAAATTGTACTTTGAAGCAAGACTTACATACTGTTCTTTATTATATGACAATTTGAAAATATGCCAGTAGTGGTGAGACTACTTGCATATTTAATTGGAATTAACATGTATTTCTGTTGAATATATAATTTTATCTTATGTTAAATATTTTCTGGAGATCGAGTTATACCATCAATAACCTTATTCAATGAAAAGAATCTTCTCAATCCAAATGGTGACAGTGCTAACAATATGAACTATATTTTTCCTCAAATTTCTTTACTGTGATGGTAATAAAATACATGTATACATACTGCAAAATCAGGTTTAGAAATAATGGTCACCTTTTTAATAAGACTTGATTTAGAGAGCTAATTAGTTTGTTTTTTATTATTAGGAATAGTTCAATTATTATTTACTAATTTGGGATGGTAACTTTTGCCTCTGACTAATACATAAACCCCTTAGAAATAGGGGTACTACATCGTACCTGAAGTATAAAATGCATCCTATGTATTCAATAAATAGCTATTGACTGATTCCTAAAATCTTTAGAACATAATCAATTTAGAAGGAATATTATGACTCATGCCTAAACCTATTTGAATCATAAATCAGTTTGATAGCAAAATTATTCAAACAGTTATACACTAAATGAACCATGTAAATGTCCTGAATTTTGAGAATAAGAATCCATTGAAGCAATAATCTTAGGACCATTTGCTCTATCTCTTAGTCTAAATTTACCAAGATAAATGTTTTGAGTTTTTAAAAAGTAAATCATATTTTCACAAAATTTTGTCTCTACACATGTCTGTCCATCCTTTAAATGAATCTTTGTTTCTTTAAAGCAAAACCCATCCAGATTTTGCTCATCAGATGATCATTTTCTTATTGTGTGGAAGATATTAATCAATTTTGCTATAAGTAACCTAATCAGTGGCATGATTTCTTTGATTCCTTTTTAATGTGCTTTTCCATTTGCAGTTAAATTTCTGAGCTATTCTTCCAATGAAATCCTTCTCAGCTTTAGTTAGCTAGAGTAGTTTTCAGTTGTTGTATGCAAGCACTCTGATGGTCTGCTAATGCTATTGATGAGACTTTTCTATATTTGCCTTAAAGGACTGATAGGAAAACCATAACTCTTTCTTGAGTGCTGCTTACCACTGATATTTGTGCCAGCTGCTTTCCCTCATCTTTCTTCCCAAACTATAGCCACTTTTGTCTTTCACACTCCTAGTCCAACTGAAACTCCAGCTTGGCTTTATAAAAAGACATTGCTATGATCTAAAGTTACTGATTTACTACAGTGCATTTCTCAGGTAATTTTTTCTCCATTGTTCACAGCTGCCTAACTTCAACTCACTAAAGTGGAGCCACGCTGTCATCCATTCTCTCCAAAGGGGATAGTGGGGCAAATCTGTATCACAGGGGAAAAAAATTCCCAATGTAGGACCCTATATATGCTCTTTGAATTGACACTAGGTGATACTGTTTTCCATCATATAATTCAGGAAAAGAACACCATTTGAATCATTTTAGATTCCACTATTTAAAAGACTTTCATGTATGCTTAGATTAATAAATTCTTTCTCCTCATTTAGAAATGAAGTACTTATAGAGAGGTTTATTGTTTTAGTCATGCCATCTGTGTATTGCAAGGTGTGTGCATATATTTTAAAATAATGTTATGGTGTTGAAATACACAAGAAAAAGCACCTTTAGAACATGATTTGGGTTTAAAGGACGTGATGATAATCAATGAAAGTCTTTGAAGCAATAAATGTTATTGGCTGAACACGTATATTTTACAAGTTTTAATGCTTACATTATTCTTTAATAGATAAATTTTAAAATAATTTACAGACCTAATGTACAGCTTTCATGCTGTGCATATGTTAAAGCAGACTTTCTGAATCAAACATATCACTATCTGATAGCAGAACCATATTACCCAGAGCTCATATCTGTTTCTGGATTGACTTTGAAACAATGTCTCAGAACTTGGCATATTGGACACAGACAATTTTCATGAAATCTTTCTGTCTCATATGACTGAATTTAGGTTTTGAAATGGAAACAAAAGTAAAATATAAAGATTAGAGCAAAGCGATAGGGAGATACTATTGTGATAAGTCCACTACTTTTGGCATCAGAAATTCTTGATCCAGAATGAAAAGATATGTCAGGATGACTGCTGCTCAACTTTGTTATAAGTCTGCATTAGCTTGGCTTAATATAGCCCTGAAATCTTTCTGATCTCTTATTGTTAACCTGACAAGAATATCTTCATAGGGGAGTATATTCAAGGAACTGTTGAGAAGTTGAAAGTTGTTTTAGAGTGCTTGTGGTTTGGTTCCTTGTTTTGCTTTGATCCTAAACTTAGATGTCTGTCACGCCACATGTCAAGAATTCTCCAAAACTACCTAGCATTTGAAATACATATTTAAGAAGAGGATGGGAGGTAAAATCTAATTTTTTCCAAATGCTTACTCACACATCAACCAATAGTGTCATGTTTAAGACTAAATTAGAAGTCATTTTTAATGCCAAAAACTATAGACACCTCAACTTTGGTGCACTCTCCATCTTTTTGAGAAAATAACAACTGCAAAAACACATACACACACACACACAAAGTGTCACCAATGCATTTCATAGGCAATCATACATTTCAATGTGTATATCATTCAATTTTATTTGATGTCAGAGTGGAGAAATCAATCACATATATAATCACACATAAAGCAATTTTTAGAACTAATTGAAAATAAATTTTAGAAAGAATCACATTATTACAGGTATGCATTTTTCTTAAACACTCTTATATATGTGGTCCACATGTTTGCTGTCTAATTGGAAAATAGTTGTTTCGATTTCCACACACTGCTGTACTTCTTGAGACTTCTAAATTTAAGTTTTTGTTTCCTTTCTTATGATGGAAGCAAACTATAAAATAAAAATTTTTTTATCTCAACTGTAGTCTGATTTCTTTAATTTTTCCTTTATTAGAACATAAAGTAGGTACTTACAACGTAATACAAAGATGTGGATATGACATTCATTTTATTTATTACACAGATACTGATTCTGCATGAACTGAGCACAGGGTTAGTGCCTGGATTTCAGAGATGAGTAAAATACAGTCTCTATCTTCTCGAAGTTCACACAGTCAAGCCAGAGTGACCCGGAGATGAAAAAAATAATAATCATAATACCTTTGAGTACAGTATAAACAGCCCAGAGAGAAATGACTCTCAAAATAGTGTGAAGATCCAAAAGTCATAAAAGTAGTTGACTATGAAAAATACAGCTTAATTGTTTCACCTACCCACTTCCTAATGACAAAGTGTTCATGTCATTTCCAGGAACACATAGCAAGCCAGTACATCTTCAATTTAAAAATCTCTAGGAATATAACATACTGAAACTCTGGCCTATGCTAATGTCTTGGGACATTTAAATATTAATCTAAGTAATAGTTAAAACCAGTTCCTCCATAAAAGATATTAATGATTTTAAGTACTTCAGCTGCATCATTATAATGATCATATTCCCCTTAGTTTAATTTTAACATTTTTAAAAACAAAACTTGACATTTTAAGTCAGCAGAGGAGACTCATTGCAGCAGAGAACACATCTATGTGTCCTAAATGCCATAATTATCGGACAAGGCTCTGCCAAGTAAGTTACTCCTCTGGGACTTCGGAGGTACATCACCTTCCAAGACATGTGGGAACTATTTAATGAACTGCTTGACTGATTAATGCAGTAGAGTCCTCAGTAATGATAGTCCAAATATCAGTCATTTGAGAAAATTAACAATCCCTAAAATGCACACCAATCAGTGTGGTGAGTCAGCAGAAGGGATATGTTGTTAATTTGGTCGGCGATTAACTCATTCTGTTGATTTGGGATGAAGACCAATTTGGCTGAGCTTCAGAAAAAGGTATTCCTTTCTTTGTATATGATGAATGTAAGCTCATGGCATTTTAAAAGCAGAAGAATTTTAAAAAACATTTCAAGTCAAACTCTCATTTTACAGATAAGACACTGATGTCCCAAATGTTATAACACTAATTAAGATACATTATCTATTCACTTTCCCTTTTATTTTGATATTTTTACAAAATAAATTTTCAAGTTATATCTCATTAAATGCTAATGTCTATTATTTAAAGAAAAGCCATTACTTTCACCTTCCTAGAGTCCCCAAGGTCTTCCACACCTATGAGATGTTAAACATGTTGTTTTATTCTCCATGGGACTTACATAACAATATACACTAACAAACACACCTGAATACAGATGTGCTATTGTATGAGGATGGAAAAATACATAGACACTGTATGTATTCTTTCAGAAGTCTAGAGAACTCTGATAATTGCTATGGTTGATTTAAAGTATATTTTCCTAAGTACCAAATAGAAAAGATTATTATAGACTCTATACAACAAGCACTTGGAATGATGTTAAGACAACTGAGATGATACATTTCTTAGATACATAAGTCTATGATCTAATAGAGTACAAACAGAGAGGAGTGGAGGAATTAGAAAATAACATGAGTGATCCCAATAAACAGAGTTAGGGAAAACAAAACAAAACAAAAAATTCTGGTGTATTTCAAAAAGGGGTGGAGGAGAAAACAATCCCAATAGAAGCAGAAAGAAGATTTTCTTTGTGTTTAAGATGACACTCGAAGAGTAGATAGAATTGTACTCGGGAAATGGAGGATTGGCAAGATTGGCATGATCAATTTCATTTGGTTTTAAAGGACAGTTAAATAAGCAATTACCTAAACGTTTCTCTTTTGATACTTAAACTGACTTCAAAATTTCAATGGATAAAAATTTTCTACATTCATCCTTTATAAAAAGAAAACATTTTAAAAAACTACTGTATTCATAAGTTTACATTGTGGACCTACTTATGAGGCTGGATGTTTTCATTAAAAAGTTGGAATTTAAATTTAATTTTAAGGACGAATGAATATATTTTATTAGACAAATGGCATTCTGTGCACACACACACACACACACACGCCAGAAGAAAACAAAAAAAATTTCAAAATGAATGAAATTTTGAAAATGATCTTTGAGAAGATTAGTAAGGCAACAGCACATGACATGTAGTGATGGGCAGTGAGTAAACAAAGGGAAACCAAGAAATAACAAATCTGCAGATTTAGGTTGTATCATTTCTTAATCTTACAATTTGCTTTTTTTTTCCTGTAAGCAATTGGAGACTTAACAGGTATTTGAAAAGTAAAGTGATGATATCAGGTTTTTCTTTAGGACAATAACTGGCAACAAACAGGTAGGTGAACCAGACTGGGAAAACTCTAGTTATCAGTAGAAAGTAATATTACATTCATATAATCTCTTTAGATCTAAAAGTAGACAAAATAAGAGCCTTGATTTTTTACTTTGAATAAATTTTAATTTTAAAACATGATACAGGCATTTTTGTAGTACTTTACATTTCATGAGTTTGTCAGATCATCAGCTCCCTAAATAAAACTGTTTTTTTTTAACTGTTTCTTTTTAAGAAAACATAGCTGGTTTTTAAAAATTAAAGGTATTAAACAAAGTATTTTAGCCTGAAAAAATTGGAGAGTTTAAGAAATGATCACTACACTATTTATTACAGTGCAATTATAAAGCACTGTAATAGAAGCAAAGAGAATTCTCATTAATATGAGAACCATATTAATGACTTAGGTCTTCTGAGCACTTGAGTATTTCTCTTTAAAACATAGATTTTTCTGCAATTTTACAATTTCCATCAGAACTATTAAATATACTCAGACTCATACACAAAAGATTTCTTAACAAAGCCATGCAATGCTTGCGTACGTATATCTCAAAAAAAAATAAATTTCAAATTATATTCTAAGTAACAGTTGTTACAAAGTATTAACTACAAAATTTAAAGATAATGTAAATTCAGATAAATTTTGATAAAAAATTTTAATTCATGATTATCTAGAAATATTTATGGCTCAAATGCCTGTCATAAACTTTTAGCTACTGTTCATTGGTCAGTTTCTTGAAAGGAATTCTGTTTTAGAAAAAAATGTATCAATCTCACTAAAACTAACAAATATAGGAATATCTGTTATGTGACAAATCTCTATAAAATAAAAGATAATTATCACAAAAGCATTTTTACATATATTAATTACCATGGCCATAAATTATTTACTAATAATGTAGTTTCTAATGTTTTGATTTGCAATGTATGGCTAGCAAACCTGACCCTTCATTTCTTGTTTATTTATGTAACTGCTAATTAACTATCATGTTTCCATTCTTCCACTGTGAGAAGAATTAGAAAATTGGCTCTCAATATATAAAAAGTTCTATCAGAATGTTTAATAGAAATACAGCATTTTATTAGTGTATCATTTTAGAATCAAAATAATTTGTGTCTTACATTATATCATATTATCTATAATATCCTTATAGGGGATCCCAAGTGATGATTTCATTATCTTAAATAGATCCAAATACCCATATCTAAATTTTACAATATCCTCACTAAGGGAAAATGATAACCAATTAACATTGGTCATAATTTTATACATAACAAATAATACTATGTTGTAAGGTTATTAAAAACAAGACAAAACTAAAATGTTTGACCAAAAATTATAAAAGATAAAACAGAACTGAAGGTAGTTAGTATTTTAAGTTCTCTATAGCTTAGAAAGAAGAGTATAGATTAAATTTTGACATTGATAAATTAGGCATTTTAAAATTTGTAAGATGACTATTAAACTTACAGAAATTAACTGTATAATTTTTAATCTAATAAAATAAATGAATCAATAAGATATAGACTGGTATAAAATACAAGCATATAAAAGATTAAAATGCAATATGCTTAAAATAAGATTGAAGAATGAATCTAAACTCCTCAGTACTTAAATTAAATACAAGTGGAAAGAAATAATTCAGTTAAATGACAAAGATGACCAGAATGGATGAAACAAAATCTAGCTGTATGTTATTAACAAAAGATACATCTAAAACATTAGAATAAAAAAAAATTTGAAAGGAAAATGATAATAAAAGATATACTGGGCAAATAATAATAAGAGTGCAAATATTTCTACATGAATCCTAGACAAAACAGACATTTAATCCAAAAAAGCATTATCATTAAAGCTAAATGATAACTACAAAATTCTGAAAGTTAATAAGAAAGATATGTCAAAATTTGTCTGCATCAATATAATAATCTTTATACTCATGTATAATGTGAAATTGTAAAAATAAGAAATAGGGTAGGAATCTACCATTATATTGGTATAATTTAACATAGTCTCTCAATTATATATAGCTAAAGCAGACAGAAAAATCAATAAAGATCCAGAGGACAACTTTAATAACACAATATTAATCGATATAATACAAATCTTAAGCATTTCACACAACAATTATAACATACACTTTATTTTGAAAAAAATTACAGTGTCTTGAGCTACATATATTGATGTACAAATCCTAAATAAAATATTACCTGACACATTAATCAATGTATAAAATTATGGCCATGTTGGATTATCCCAGGAATGTGAGGACTGTTTGAAATAAAAATAAATTAATATATTTTACTGGATTAATGAACTGAAGGAGGTGAGCCATGATCATTGCAAGTGACACAGAGTAAAACATTAGCTACAACTCAACATCAGTCTTTGATTTTAGTAAAAGCAGAGAACTAGGTTGAAATTTCTATAAACAGATGTAATTACCTGAAGTATAAGAAACTATAGTAATAATTATATTTAATGAAGAATCTTTCAAATGTGTCCCCTATAAATTCAGAAAAAAAGACAGGATCTCCCCTTCTACCAAATTCATTACAATACCTAATTCAATTACAATAAGGCAAGCAAATGGTTTAAGAATATGTGAATAAAAAAAAAAAGAACCACGTGTGGGGATTATTTGCAAATTATATTATTAAGCTGAAAATTTGAAATAACTATTACTGAATGATCAGAATTTAACCTTTTTCCTGTTGGCCCCAAGAATACTTGCTGATCACGCTTACTGCTGCAGCATTTACCCAGAGATAATTCACAAATTAACAGTCCTAACCTTACCCTCTAAGTCCGTGTTTTGAAATCTACCACAGGAAAAAATATTATTAAATACTTGTCATCATAGACATTTCTGTTACATTAGAATTAGAGACAAATTCTATTTAGAAATAACTCCAATAATAGTTTTTATATTTTATTTTCTCATTAAAAACAATGCTTATATGGAACTTTAAATAAATGACGGCAGCAAACTGCACTTTTATTTTTTTAATGAGAAAAGGGTTAATAAGATAGTTTATCAGTACTATCAGGTTTAAAAACATTTATACAAAAATTTTATATATTATATTTCTACACACATGCAGCAAACATATCTTAAGTATAAGAAAGAATTTCTTAAAAAAGATACTAAAAACACTAACTATAATACAAATCTTTAAATTCATTAATAAATTAAATTGCATTGCAGTTAATAGCAAATGACAGTAAAAAGACAAGTCACATAGTGAAAGAAGATATTCACAAAAATCTGTGAACAAAAGATAAGACAGAAGGTAGGATGAGGGAAGGTCACAAAGGTGCCTTATTTTCCAAGATAATTTGAACACTTAGAGTTCAACTACTCTGTGGAATCTGACACTTTACAAAGGTATATGGTTATTTAAGTGATTAGAAATATTTTCACGAGTCTACTATGCAGTGTCACACTAACTAATGAATTAAGGTGTTTAAACCCAAAGGCATCATAAACATCCAGTGAAGAGGGTGGAAAATCATATGTGCTAAAACGCTGATAACTAATTCATATTGTACTCTTCACAAAATTAGACAGAAGTTGCTATGGCTTCTTAATGAAATGTTACTAAGTTTTACATTTTGAAACCAGACAGTTGGAGAAAAGAGCTATGAGCAAATAAAAAATGCACTTATCTTGATGTTTATTCATTAATTTAACTAAATTTGGTTGCCTCAAGAGGAGACTTTGAAAAAAAAAAGAAAATTATATATATTTTTCCCCCCTAAATCCTTTTACTCTAATGTAATAAAGTACAAGTATGTATGCAGATTCATTTCAGCACTGGGATTGAAAATCTCTCATTTGCAGAAAGACTAGACGTGAAATGGTAGCAGTTTTCAGTTTTAAAATTCCTTAGAGAGGAATGAAGAGAAATAGAATTTAAGAACTAAAAAAGACCTTGAAGATGATCTCTTCCAATCCTTCATGCTACAGATGAAGAACCCTCATCTGCAAAGATGAAGTTACTTATCCAAGGTCACCCAGCTAGCCAGTGTTAAAAAATAACTTGAATTCACATTGTCATGTTTTCTAGATGCATTTTTTTGCACAGCTGATTGCTGTCAACATGTTTACAAACAATAATATTATGGCTCCAGTTGAAAACAGGTTACAGCAGTTCTTGACAGAGTTTCTGTCCCAGTTAAGCCAGATAAAAAGGATACACCATCTCAGGACTGCAGAAAGTAAACAAAATTATGTTTATTCTGCTGTAAAACACTATGTATGATGAATTTCACCAAAAAGTAGGAATTAAAAACATCACTGGGTAAAATCTGTTGAAAGCATTTGCAAACCCTAGTAGTGGTAACTAGAATTTTGCTTGCTGTGTGTATATGGAGCACTCTTGTCTGATGGTGTATCTGCTAATTCAAATGCAAACCTAATCACTGGCCTCTGGGAGTTCAGTTGGCTGTGGGACAATATTCAATCAGCTATAATTAGATGCTGAGAGCAGAGGCCCATGTGGCTGGGAAAACTTGAGCTAAAGATCTTTGACCTATTCCTTGGCTGAAAAGCAAGGATAAGCTGAGTTCTAAAGAGAAGTGTCCATTAGCTGTGTTAGGGTCCAGTAGGAAGCAAGCACTGCAGGCTCGGGTATCCAGAGTTGAGCACACTGAACCTGGGAGAGCACGGAATAATATGAAGCTGGTGCAAACGGGGAGGAAATAAACCATGAAGGACCTGTGAGAATTTTGGTTTTGATCTTAAGAGCAAGCAGAAGCCATTACTGTGTTTTAAACAATGAGATTCCCTGTCAAATATGCATTTAAAAATATTACACAATGCTTAGTTCATGCATTAATACCTTTCTGGAATATTCTGCCATTTATACACAAATTATAAAGATAACTAAAACGTGCTATTGAATGCCTTGCCCATGTCTATCTATATCACTGGGCCCCAGCACCTATCATAGTAATCCGCTCCTGGGTAAACAGTACAAGAATGTTGCTAATTGACAAATAGACAAAATACCCAGTTATCTGAGCTAAAGAGTTTCAATTGAAATAAACAGCAGTGTTTCTGATGAGCAATTCTGCCCTCCCACATACCTTTATTTCTTAAGAAGGACTGACAAGTTCTTTAGGCAATATTCTGTTCAATGAGGTAAATAGTTATAATATGGGCAGTACATTGAAATGCATTTAAAGGACAATAACAGCTTGAAGCCAACTTTAATGTTGATAAATTGAGCGTTTACTAGATCTCTCTAAAAATGGTTCCTAGTTGCCAACAATTTTACTTCCTTTCTAGTACTTTGGTGTAGACTCAATTTCCCTGAAAATATACTGCTATTCTGATAAGAGAACATAATTTTAAAACTGTGCATTAGTTTATGTTCTCCTGCTGCCTTGTGAAAGACACCTAAAACTACATTTCAATCACTTCCAATTCACTCAAGAGCTACATTTATCAATACATTTTCTGTGCAAGATTTCAAATTTTCAACACCTTCTGAAATGATTACGTGGAGCAGAGTTCAACACAGTGCCCCTGCTTGTGGTGTTTACGAAGTATCAGCTCTTTAGGGAACTTTAACTTTGTAGACAATACTGGCTTTACTGAAGAGTAGGAGCTGTAAACACAATATTCTTGATACAGGGAAATGCCTTGCTTATTGCCCCTGCATATGAGGGGCATACCTTTCAAAGGACTACATTCAAGATTTGGGGCTTGGTACAGTTCTACTAAAGGATGTATTAGAATTGCTTTCTTAATCAAGAACACATTTATTTTATTTGAATTTAACAATCTAATTTTTCCCCAAATTTATTCAGAATTAAATCCAGAAACTAATGATGTATCATAAACCCAGATTTGGTGTAATTTTGTATAAGCATTAGATTTTAAAAGTGAAAGTTTTATAATAAAAATGAGTAGCTAGGAGAGTTTTGAAGCTTAAATGTTACATTAAATTTGAATTCAATCCATTATGCTTACTTATTTTGAAGACAGACTTTTTTTTTAAGTTATGAGATCTCTAATTAACCTGTATTGATATTATGTGTATTCCAAGTAAATAGGTGTCTAAATTCTGTATGTCCCAAGGTGTTAAAACAATGGCTGTTGGGCTTCAATTTCATAACATGTTTGTAATTTGCATCTCACTTTTAGAATCCTTTTAATGTTACAATTCTTCTTTCAACCCCCTGCTAAGTAAAATAAATAGACACACATTAGGGTTCTGAACTGTTTAAGAGTTTGCTTTCTGAAGTACTATTCTTTACATAGGTAATAATAGTTTTTTATTTAAATTACCAAATATCACTATGATTTGCCACTAACCAGGTGACACTCTGTGAGTTTGTTAGACACTCTAACCTGCATTAACTCCTCAGTTATCACTCAGTAAAACTCCAGAATATTGAAAATGACTAGGGGAAAACCATCCATTATAACGTTGTTTTATCTATTTTTAATTTGCTGTAACTACAGGCACAATTCAGTCACAACTGAAGCATTAATAGAGTTCTCTAAGTAGGCTAGAAAAGTCTTGAATAGCTATCATCTCTGTTATCCTGCATCAGCATCATAATGGTATCCTGCCCCATTTCACCGAGGTCCACTGAAAGTTACAATGACATACCAAGCAAGTTAGAGATTGGGAGAGGTCTACCCCAGCAGGGAGGAGTATTTATCACCAGTATTGCTTAGAATTTCTCATAGATGCTGATAATGAAAAGCTGAGCAATGTTTCAGTTATTATTATAATTGGATACTCTAATACAATGCCACTTGCCATGCTACTGAAAAGGAGTAATAATGTTTTTTTAAACTTTAAAATGTTAGAATCCCTAATGTTGACAGCACTACATAACACTATCTTTCCTCCTTGTCAGAGAGATGTGACTTACTAAGTGAATATCTATTGCATTTACTGTGTGGGCCTTGTCTAGAAAAGCTGTGCCTTCCTTCAGATGCAAGCCTGGAATGGCTCAGGGATGCTGTGAGCCCTGCATCCCTGGCATTGTTTGGAAAGCCACAGTGACTTACATTTGACCCAGACTTGGCCAATCAATACTCGCCCCTCAGACTCTGGAACTGGTATAGAGAAGCAGCCAATCAGAAAAAAAATATACACCTCAGAGCTGTAGAGCTGCCACCTTCCACCCACAATGTGAACAGATGGGAAAACAGAGTGACCTGGACTGCAAAGTGAGAAAATAGAAAAAAGACATATTTGGATAGAAGGTGAAATGACAGATAGAGGATTAATGACATTCTTTTATTTGTGAATTCTAAAAGGTCTATCATGCCCTTCTTTCTGCCTCTAATACACACCCAGGCACACACACCTGCACACGTACACTCATGAATGAGTGCATATACCATGTGTCTTTATTTAGATTCTTCTCCCTATTTGCTTTAACTGATTTCTGTCACTTGCCAAATAATAAGTGTGAATCTTTGAAAAAATGTGTTTTTACTATTGCTCAAAGGCATGTGATTAATTGCTGTTGTGTTTTATGAAGCGGACTTCTTACATTCAGTCTGCTTTTCCTGTATTCTGTGTGACTCTTACATTACTGTCGTCCTTACTTCCAAATTTTGTTCATCATTAGATCAAGATATGACTCCTTTTGAGGGGCAACAATTTCTCTATATCTTAGCCCCTTATTAGTGTCCTTCTTGGTTACCACTGTCTTTATGCTTTATTGTATGTGTCAAAGGTAACATCTCCATGTTTGTAATTCTCTATTATCCTTACTTTTTACTGTATTTTAATTACCCAAATACCAATGTCTTTATGGATAACACACTGCAATAGCAGTTTGCCACACACAAATCTAGAGGTCACGGGAGACATAGTTCCCCTGCAAACATATTTAATAGAGAATGGTATATTAACCACCAAAATATTAAAGGGACCTTTAGCAGTCCCACTCTAAATTTACCTCTCCTAGAACAGATTATCATAACTACATATTTAAATTTAATTATTATTTACAGAGAATGATTATTATCATTAAAACTCTGATGTTCTGCAGTTCAGTCTATAGTATTATGAATCCACAATTAGCCTAAATAATTAAAATTTATTAAAATAAAAACATATAAAACTTAATTTAAAATGTTGCCCCTATTGCTCATTAGAAATATTAATAATAATGGCTACTCAACTTTACTTATTACTAAAATAATCATTTTAATGTCAATTATTGAGTTTTTTTTCTATTCCCTCCCTCCTCCATCCTAAAGTTTCACACAACTGAATTAATTTCATCTGTCTCATAAATCTTATTAATAGCAGATCAAAGGCCTTGGCCCAGAGTTGAGCCATACAATTCCAAATGTTGTTTCAGTCTCTTTTCTCCCATTCCCAAGCAATTTAAATCCCTGCTAAGGGACAATATGGTGATAGGAAAGCAGCCAATTTTTCAAGTAATTGTTTTCAACAGGCATAGATCATAGGACCCACCACAGCCTTCAAGCAGTGAAGGAGACAAATTCCAAGGCAGTTTCCCCTCAATGAATGAGTGCCCAGGGGCCACCAGAATGCAGGCCCATTAGTCTGGATGAGATAGTCTTAGAATTGCACTGCAGTCTGAAGTTCTTCCTACCCAGTAGTCCTTACCCACCCTTCCCTTTCATAGTGATGATCTGCACCAGGAGGTGAAGGCTCAATCTGCCTGCTCCTGCTCTATTCCCTTTATATTTCTAGGTGTTTGACCCACTACAAGTCTTACGTGTGTCTTATGCCCTCTCATCTGCTACTGCAGGACTCATACTGACCCATTAAAAAACCACTTTTAAATGCAAAAATTTAAAGAAAAACTAATTGATAAAAGATGTTTTACATTAAAAAAACACAAATGCTCCTGTGGTCTGGAGTAATTAGAAGACATTTCAAAAGGTGCTGGGTATGGGGCAAATTATTACACATGAATGACATTTGGTAGAAGAAATTAGAAGAGGGAACATGGAAGAGGGAGAAAGTAAAAGGAACACGGAAGAAATTCTACGTAATAGCAACGATAGAAAAAAAGTGGAAAACAACAAAGAAATAAAGTTGGTGCCAAAGACACAGAGTATGGAGAGGGAACAAACTATAAAGTTTGATAGAAAAGGTATGCAAAATAAAAGGCTCCTAAATTAGAGAAATGTGGTCTTCACTTAGTAGGTAATAGAGTTCATAATTTTGAGATTTATAATATATGCGACTCTCAAAATTAAAATTTAAGCTATAATTTATTATTTAGATAGCACAGGAAGAATTCTTTTTTTGCCAATAACTATGTATGTTTTTAAATTTGTATTTCACAGATAGTATATCTTAGGTTTAGACTCTAATATATTTTTTAAAGTCAATCAATTAAAGGAAACAATCAGGATGGTAGAAACTGTACAATTGGGAAGCACATTAATCAACATTGGGAAACATCTCAAAAAAGCAACAAAAAAAGTCTGATAAGTAACATAGTAAAATTGAAATTTAAAGCTAACATCTTCTGTCCCAGATTTGTATATCAGGTTTGTGTTCTGATTGACACAAGATAAAGAAAACTAGAAGGCCGGGACAAAAGTACTAGGATTGGTAGGAAAGAGATGAGACAAGCAATATGAGAACAAATCTAAAGAAAATGATAAAGGAGAATAAGCTGTGCCCACACTACTAAATTTATAATTCAGTAGGCATACCAGTGGTGCCAGAGAGATGGCGTACTAAAGGAGTGATCATTTGGAAGGGAGAACGTAAGCTGACTGTAGCATACATTTGTGTTTCCAATGCTATTGAATCCAACGTATGTACTTACTTATCTCCCTGTACTTATTCGAGTTCCTTCGCATTCTAGTAAAAAATTCAGTGAAGATGAAGCAGCGTGTAAAAGGAATGTGGCAAAAGGATTACTAATTATAAATACAGCAGACTCTCTGTTAACTGGCACTCAAGCAAATGGCACTCTCAAGCAACCAGCAAAAAAATTGAAGCAACGATCCTACATTTGTCTGGCATGGGTGCCACTTAACCGAGAGTCTACTTATATTTATCTGGCATGTACCAATCCTCATGAGTGCTAGTTAACTGAGGATCTACTGCATTTTAATATCTATAATTGTTTAAATACTACAAATATCTAAGTAGGCAAAAAAAAAAAAAAAGAAAGAAAAGGCAGCTAAAAGAAAAAGAGCACTACAAAGATGATTTCATTATTCCCTGCTTAAAGACAGTAAACTGTACATCTACCAAGCTATGAATTTATTGACCAGGAGCCTGAATCATTCATTTATTTATGTGTTATCCTTGTCAAGACACCTGACCCCATAAATGTCAGTTTTCTCATTTACATAAAATGATAATAATAAGTACCCTATTTGAAGAATTGTTGATAAGAAATATAGATAATGAGTAGAAATGATTGGCATAATTCTTGACACATATCGAACAGTAATTATATTATAAAAAGAATTTTGACACAAAAAAATTATGCCAGACCCAGATGATTTTTGTATCACTTGAATAACATGCTGAGTTTCAAGAGCTTGCAATGCATGCCATTCATTTACACTTCTTAAAAAATAGTTTAAAAAAATGTATTCCATCTAGCTAAGATAGTAATTAAATTTAAGAATACAAACATGGAAACTTCTGTACTAGAACTGTTTATGAGCAATGAAACCAGTTAATCATAATGCTGAGTATAAACTATTAGTTACAAATGTGATTGTCAAGTGAAATTTACTATGTCAAAATCATTCCTAAAAAAAGACATAAAATATAAAAATAAAAATTGAGTAACAATAGGAGGGTCTAAAACCACAGATCACGTTTACAAATATCAATAAATGATGGGCAGAATAAAAATTAACATAATATTTTCTTTATCTCTTCACCCTTTTTCACACAGCTTCCCAACCCTCTAGCAACCATCAATTTGGTCTTTGTATCTGTGAGTCTGTTTCCATTTTGTTTGTTTATTTTATTCTTTAGGTTCCATGTATAATTGAGATCAGATGGCATCTGTCTTTCAGTCTGATTTATTTCACTTAGGATTAAGAAACATAAATTGGTAGTTACAAAATAGTCATGGGGATATAAAGTACAGCATCGAGAATATAGTCAATAATGTTGCAACAACCATGTATGATGCCATATGGGCACTAGATAAATCAGGGGGATCACTGCAGAAATTATATAAATGTCTAACTACTATGCTGTACACCTGAAACTATATAAAATTATATTGAATGTAAACTGTAACTAAAAAAATGATTTTTAAAAATTAACATACATTTTTCAAATTACATGCAGAAAATTTGAGACTCAATTTAATCTTTGATACTGATAATTGGAGAAATAAAAGTATAAATTACACATAAACAAATACACATGTATACATACATTTAATTAAATAAAGATTAATATTCAAAACGAAAGACATTTTCATGGAAAATTATAGATATTGTAAAAGGAAATACTGATGTTGCCACTGTTCCCACTTATAGTATACAATTTTTGCTAAATGATTTGTTATCCATTGCAAACATGACCTACAAAAAAGGTTTCTTAAACAAATTGTTAGTGTCTTAAGTAATTGGACATGATATTGAGGAAAGTCACAGACCTGGTTGCTAGTATGTAAGCTACAGTCCTTCTAGTTCTTCTTTCTACATACCTCATACCTCCAAATTCCTCTGGTTTTATATCACCATCCATTTGTTATTCAGAAACTTACTAGATTTTAAATATCTCAAAAATCATTACATAAACTTACTCAGAATATCAACAACTAACAAAAAGGAAACAGCTCCTACATCTGCCCAGACTGAAGTTGCTAAAAGCATGACCTATTTTATCATTTTATGTCACTAAAAAGCTAATTGTCCCAGGATTTATGATTGAAGAGTAAAAATAAAGTAGATCTCTTTATAATCCACGCCTCTTTCTTGTTTCCTCTCTTTCATAACCAATAATAAGGATACACCTTTAACTTCATCTTAGTGAAGAATGATAGGTTTATTTTTAAACCCTTTATTTATTTTTTTTGTTTGTTTTGTTTTGTTTTGGTTTCGCTTTTTGGTATGTGGGTAGCTCCCAGACTGGGAATCAAACCCAGGCCTCAGCGCTGACAGCACCAGCGCGGAAGCCTTAAGCCACTACACCATCAGGGAACTCTGAACCCTTTAAAAAAGAGAGAAAATGTAACTCTTTTTCATAGGAATCAATCACTATATTCAATAAGAATGGAGCTCAGCAATTTCAAGGTCTGTAAACAAAATAAAGAACTTGATTATTAAAAGAAGGGCTACTAGGCTCTGTTAAGGAACTACGTGTAAAATTCACACTTGCATATTTAAATCTAGAGATCAATTTTACCTGTAAGTTTGGGTAATAACTAAGTATTACTATAATCTTTCAATTTGTCTATATTTATTTAAAAAGTACTTTATAATATTTGCTTATAATTTCTTAGGATCAACATATTTTTTAGGTGGGCTTAAATGTTAAATAATATATCTTATTTTCCAAATTAAACTTCTGAAAATATTTTAAATTACAATTCCAGTTCAATATGGTGTTTTAAAAAATCCAGGGAGTTCCCTGATGGTGTAGTGGCTTGAGGCTTTGGCATTGGCGCTGTCAGTGCTGCGGCCTGGGTTCGATTCCCAGTCAGGGAGCTACACACATACCAGAAAGCAAAAAAAAAAAAAAAAAAAAAAAAAAAAAAAAAAAAAAAAAAAAAAAAAAAAAAAAAAAAAAAAAAAAAAAAAAAAAAAAAAAAAAAAAAAAAAATCCATTTAGTTTTTAAACTGACAATTTTTGAAGATAGAGATTGAAGTTAAAGAGAGTTTTCATTTTCTAAAATTCACTTGGAAATTTTAAAAATAAATGGTTGTCAGGTAACTGGATATATTTTATGAAATCTGAATGAAGTGAGTAGTTTATGTTCATTAAAGAAGATATTATTAACTTTGAAATAAAGAAAAAAATTAAACATATCTTCAATTATATGTTAGAGCTTTTGAAAATAAAAGCATCTCATAGGAATTTTAATGCAAACTTGAAGAAAAGATCAAATAGCAATGAGACTGTATCTTGATGAACATTCATTGCACTTGGTAGAATTTTGGATAATAAATACTAAGTATATATTTCTTAGAAACTTCATTCCTCTTCTATCTCAGCTTTGAACAACTATCTTCTTCCATACTCTTTATTTTCTTTCTTATCTTTTTGAATTTAAAAATATGATGCCAAATATTTAACTTTAGATAACCAGTACTTTTAAGAGAAGAAGAAAACAAAAATCTGAAATGAGTGATGACAGTCAACTAATAGATAAAATTTGGTTATGTAGAGATGAACTGAATGTCCAGTTCTTTGACAAGCAAAGGAACAAGTTGGTGTTGCTGCTACATCTATAAAATGTGTCCACTTGAATTATTCAAGGTTGAGATGAGTAGGGCCGAATAGAAAGTGAGGTAGAAGATGCCTAACAGGTAGAGTCAAGACTTTTACTGTAAAATCTAAAATGTAATTTTTTTTTTATTTTTAAATTTATTAGAGTGACATTGGTTAGTAAAAATTATATACATTCCAGGTGCACAATTCTTAATTCATTATCTGTGTGCTGCATTATGTGTTCACCACACACAGTCAGTTCCCTCTCCATCACCATACTTGTGTACTTGACTTCCCCTGCCTCCTCCCCCACCCTCCTTTTCCCTACCCTCAGGGAACCACTTAAACGATTGACTGTGTCCATGAGTTTTTCTTTGTTGCTTTCAGTTTTAAATTCCATATATGAGTAAAGTCATATAGTTCTTAGTTTTTTCTGTCTGACTTAGTTTGCTCAGCGTGATGGTCTCAAGTTCCATCCATGATGTCACAAGTCATCTTGTCTTATGGCTGAGTGATATCCCATTCTGTATATGTACCACAACTTCTTTAACCAGTCATCAAAGGACAATTTGTTTGTTTCCATGACTTGGCCATCATGGACAGTGGTGTGACAGGGTACACATATCTTTGTGGACTAAGGCTTTCAAATTTGAGGGTTACGTACACAGAAGGGGGATTGCTGGGTTATATGGTAACTCTATTCTTAATCTTTTGAGGAAACTCCATACTGTTCTCCTAAGGCAGAAAGTCATCAGGAAGCATTTGTTGTCTCTTAGTAATAATCCCTGCATATGGCAGGATGTTTTTATTTTCTCTTATCTTTATTTTTTAACAATTATTCCTTTATATTACTTAACTCACTAACTTGACCACCTAAATTAATTTTTCTACATTATTGCCATACCTAAAAATAAAATTTAAAACCTGATATGATGCATTTGATTCTGTTTTTATATAAGTAAGTGAAGCAGAGAATTTAAGAATTGAGCAAAATAAAGAGTCAAACCTTTGCTGGCAAATAGTACTAAACAATTGAAATAGTTACCATTGCAGTTCAAAGTAAAAAAATAAAAACAAAAACAGAACACATAAAAATTAAATCAGCATCAGTTTACAGTATCTATAGACAATTGAACATTTAAATTTTTGATAGGCAGAAAGTTAAATTATCTCTACAACATGATCAACAGTCATTCTAAAACATATACTTCACTAGAATCCTATCTTACAAGAGACCCACAAATGATCATTTATTTTTTCTCCCTATTCATATAATCGAAAAAGATGAGTGTTTCTTAATAACTAATGTGTTGTGTATTAATAGAAGATAACATGTTTATTAAACAAACATGGTACACATTTGTATAAAAACTTGAGATACAATTATAAATTAATTCATAGGCTTATTACAGTATGTAGTAGAACATGGTTTTTCTTGTTTTCATGACTTCAAATTTTAAATGCAGAAACTGCTTCTGAAAACAGTGGTGTGGAAATCATCTGGGACTAAAAGCCTTAGTTTCAAGATAGGGCCTTTAGGAAAAATACTTTCAACTGACAGGTGATGAATAGAAGTTCTGGATATAAATCCTAAAATATGGTTCCTAAGACCAGTAGAAAATCACAAATAGTGCTTAAAAAGCACCACCATTAAAATGATTAAATTCTTGCTCATCTATACTTGAATATATAACTAAGATAATTCCTTTCTAATTTGGTCAATATACATATATAACTTATTACAAAAAAATTATGTGGGGAAGCTTTTAAATTTCAATGAATGTATTTTTTTCTATATAGCAATACTTTTAAAGAATTGCATTTCCTCAAAGACTTGAGCTAAGGTTTTTTGTTTGTTTGTTTGTTTTTCCATTTGAATGCAGTCACCCTTTATTAACTGGACAGATTACAAAAATAACCAGGGTCAATACCTAGTTCATCCGCCTAATTAGCCTGATGAACTGGTCTTCCACGTCGCCAGCATCTCCACCCTCCTCGAAATAAGTGGTCTTCTTCTTCATTCCACCCCGTGGAGAGGACAACATGAAGGGCCACGGGAAGTTGTCTGCTTCCTTGAGGCGTTTTCCAACACTGCAGATCTCCTGAGTCAGGTCCTCCATGCAGATAATGCCATGTTTACCGAGAGATCGAGCAATCAATGTGTTCTCTCTGTCAGGGCAATTCGCTTCTTGTTGATTTTGCCATAACCATGCTTGTAGATCAATTCATTTACCGAATTCAGGTTTGGGTACCCCCAGGCAATGTATGGTTCCACAATGCTCAGTATGTTAATCAAAGGCTTGTTGAGCTTCAAAAAGGTGCCACTGAAGATCTGGCGAAGGCAAAGAAGCTACAGTACCTTTCGGACCTTTGGGCTCACCATTGATGCCTCTGATCCTCATGACAAATGCCAGCTTGCGTTCTGCCGGGACATAGAAGTTGCCATCCTAGCCATTCGCATCTCAGTTCTGTACATCTGCCTGTGTTCTTTATGACAGTGCTTAGCTTTTCAATAGATGTGCTTCCTTCTTGGCTTTCGGAGCATCTTTTTGGGCAAACTTCTTTCTCAGGTGTGTGGTCTATGGTTCTGCATAATTCCATCGCTTTTTCTTAAGGGTTCCTGGCACAGCAGGAACCTTTCTTCTCTTCTGCACCCTCTAAGGTTTCCACCGGGAAAAAGAGGACTCGAGCTAAGTTTTTTTATTTTTGTTTTTGTTTTGTTTTTGTTTTTTACCATGTATTCAGATGAGTTTGTTTACTTGGAAATATTTAAATGATATAAATTAATTAATTCTAAAGAGAATTAAAGAGAAAAGGAATTCCACTTTTAATGTATTGAGGAAATTCAGTGGAGACATTGGGTGTTGTTTTTATTTTAGACTCTATTGAGGGTAACCACAAGTGTATATCTGTGTACATATCATTAGTTTTTTTTTTTTCATAAATAAGCTTTTAGAATATGTGCGAAACACTGAAGAGAGTCAGATTTGATAACATTGTTGAAAGAAATATATATCAAAAGTCATTCTAAAACATATACTTCACCAAAATTCTATCTTAGAACAGACCAACAAATGATAATTCATTTTTCTTCCTATTTATATAATTACTACTTTTTTTAGTGGATTCAAATTCAACACATTGATCTGCAATGAACACTGATTGCCAATAGATACAAATGTATTTAAAAGTCAAGTAAAGCAAGGCTGCTAAACAATAGTAAAAGTGGACCACCTCTACTCTTCTAATGCAGAAGAACTAAACTAGACAGCAAATATCACTGCTATGAATAATTATCAGAGTCCAGAGTCCTATCTTTTACTCATCTCCTTCCTGGTGGGAGTTGTATTTTGTGGACATGTAAGAAATGCATATTCCTTTCAATATCTCAGGATGGCAATATCACAAGAGACCTCAGAAATCACCTAGTTTGAGAATTATAGACAAGATGCTAACAAAGCTAGAAAGTGGCAGACCTGAGAAGTCTGAACCTTTTTTAAAGTTCTTGTATCATAACATCTTTTAAATCCCCAAATAACATGTTGTCTTTAATCATTAGTTTGGATTATATATACTCTTCATTCATTCACTTATTAATGTAAGATGTAAGTGTTGATTACCTGTCATATGTAATATTGAGTGCTTGTCATACATAAAACTCTCTGATAAAAGTGTTGAGCAGGACAACAATGAATTGAGAGCATGGTGAATTAAACCTCACTGATCCAAATATATGGTAATAACCTGTCACCTGAAATTCATATTACTTTACTACTAATCTTCCCGAGACATAGATCTACTCAATTCATTCCCCTATTCAAAAACTTCCAATGGTCACCTCTATCACCCTTGCCACAAGCAATGACTGAGAGAAGAAAGTCTAATAACGTGGACTTCATGATTCCATGGCTAGCATCTATTTCTAGGCTTATTTTCTATTATTCCTTTTCACCTTACTGTTAGTATTACCCAAATTCAACAGCTCCTTTGGCTAATTGGTTTTGCAGTCCTACAGGGCTGATTTAAATTATCAACTCTGCCACTTTGTAGCCAGTGGTTCTTGGGCGAGCTACATTGCTTCATCTTATACAGTTGGATGGTATTTAACTCACAAGATTGTTCCAAAAATCAAATGAGGGACCTCATAAAGCATATGAGGAAGAATGGTCAGCACAGGGCAGAGGTACTGTATATCTTACTGCCAGATGCAGCATTTATTATGAGTACGTGTGCAGTTATAAGTATGTATCGAACCAATATGCGTGGGATTCAAACTTGGCTCCTCCCACTTAGTAGCTATGTGGACTTGCACAAATTATCTAAAATCTTTAAAGCTGATTTTTTTAAGTGGGAAAATCATGGTCCTTATCTCAAATCATTTCTGAGAATAATTAAATAAATTTTTGACACATAGCACTAAAAAAATGCTACGAAGAACAACATGTATATTGTATGTAAGTTTAATAATTATTATTATAATTAGTTTTCATTATCCCCTTGTGTATCCCTGACTCCATGTTCTCCTTCATATAGTTCCTTTGCCCAGGATATACTGACCTTCTTTATCATATTCACAGCCCAAGGCTGTGAGCCTCCATAAGCCACTCCACTTGATGAGCTAATCCTTCTAACCTCCTAAACCACTTTATCCAGAGCAGCTTTCTTATGATAGGCTTCATTTCTTATTTGGTTGTGTAGATATTTTCAATACCACTTATGGGATGTTTCATACATGTAGAAAGCTATGAAGAATAACAAAATGAACATCCATGATCCCATTGCCCAACTGAAGGAACATAACTTCTGCTCAGCAATAGACTGTAACAAAAGAGAACATTGGAAAAAGCAAACAGACTGGGAGAAGGTATTTCCAATTCACATAGTCAACTCAAGCCGCTATATATCCCTTTCTGACTAGGGTAGTCATATAAAATATAGGATACACAGTTAATTTGAATTAAAAAAACATAACATATTTAGTGTATATACTAAATATGCATCCTTCTCCCTTCTGTGAGGTAACTTCTCTCATAAATTGTTATTTATAATTTTCCTGAATTTCTCTATACTTTTATTGTGTCTACTCTAACCATAACATATTTTACATGTTTAAGATGATTAACATACTCCATGTATTTTCTGTATCTTGCTTTCTTTTTTCTCAAAACATTTTGTGAGAGGGTTTCATGTCTATGAATATTTGGGTATTTCTATTTTTTGTCATTATAAACACTGCTAATATGGACATGCCATAAATATGTACATTAACAAGGATTTCTCTAGGGATTATACTAAATTTTTCCATTGGCCATTTCCAGGTCGCCACCCTACTGTGTGCCTCGGTGTTCTGACATTTTATAGATTTCACTAAGGGGCTCCCTTTCTCTGGCCTTTGGTTGGTTAAGACATCAAAGGGAAATAGAACAATGAGTCTGGGATATCCATTCCCTGGGATCCCTCCCTCCTGAGTTACTGTGGCTATTACTCCTCACTGAGAACCACAGCTCCTGGCAGGCAACCTTCTCTTATAGCTATCATACTTTCTTCTGGTTCCAGTAGCCAACCATCTGCACTATCCAGTCTAGCACTGCTTGTGACATCCTGCTGACATTAGAGCTAGAATATCATAGTCCTTTTTCTTAAGCCTATGCAAAATCTTGTAGATTGTCCCTTTGTAAAATTCCTTAATTATCTAATTTGAATGTGCTTCTTAACTCTGGCTTGAACACCCATTAATACCGGAATAAACCTAGGAATACAACTTCTTATTTGAGTATGTAAGCCCTCAACTTAGCTAGGTAATGTCAAACTGCTCTCCATAGAGGTTGCCCCAATTTACATTTCCACTAAAAGTATATGTGAATTCCCATAGCTTTACATTTTAATACTGGCATCATCAGACAGAATTATTGAAAAATTGCTGTTTGTTGTTATCTCATGATTTTAATTTATATTTTTCTAATGACTATTTAGAGTAACTTTTCATGTTTTACTGCTAATTAAGTTTCTATTCATTACCCGATATTATTTTTACTTAGTTATCTAATGTGTACTTGGTCTTTTCTTATTTTTGACAATTTTTTGCATATTATGGATTTTTATTTCTATGTCAGTTTTATCCATTTAAAATATTTTCTCACATTCTGCAACTTACATTTTCACTGTAATAACATGGTACCTTCTGATGCCCAGAAATTTTAAATATTAATGTAGTCAAATTGATCAGTCTTTTTCTTCATGGTTTATGCTTTTTCGTGCTAGTACAAATATTTATGTATATAATTTATCTTCCTTAAAAGACTATAAATTCTGTGTGGGCAGAATACATATATAAATATCTAATTAAACTTTTATGCCCCTCAAAGCATTTGGCTTTGTGCTTTACACATATCAGGGATAGAGTGTAGATAAGTATTGTCCAAAGAGGGGTAAAAATACTTTACCCCTCTACCCCACCTCCCCAATTCTCAGTAAAATATTAAATCCAGAATTCTATTTAGAACAATTTCTCAAAATATATAATGTTCTTTACCATCCTGAAATACCCCAAAGATAATTGAGAAAACAGGAAAGAATATATTAATCAAGGCAACATTTCTTCCTCTCACCTATATTTAATGGGAATGGGTGTGATCACTCTGAACACACTCTTAAAGATGTTCTTTGATTTAGAATCAAAATTTGCCTATGATACTTATTAATACACCTGAAAGATTTTTGTATATAAATAAATGTACACATATTTTTTATATTACACACACACACACACACACACACACACACACACACATATATTACTTTACCCTGCAAAGTAACTTTAGTCCAACAGGGTTAGAAAATCTGGGCTTGGTTTGAATGTATCTTTACAAGTGAATAGCAGTTATATGAAACAGGTAAAACATTTCCCTAGTCTGGCTGAATAATAGAATCACTCTAAGAATTTTATAAACAAAGCCCTAAATCCAGACATCATGAGGTCAGCAAAGAGTTAGGATGGCTCCAAGACAAGTGTGGGTGAGGTTCTCCAGTTGATTGTCATGTACAAACCTGTCAAAGAACAGCTTTACTAGGATTCAAACACTTGCCTAGTCAAGAGATCTCAATCACAGCTAAGAGATATTTACCGACCTGACAAGTAAGACATAAGCTCATGTAGGTGCTTTGTTTTTCACCCACTTGACAAATTTCATCTTCTCTTCCTATGATTCCTATGATGTCTGAGGACATCAAGAATGAAAGCCTCCAGTTCTTGCCCTTCACAGATTATCTGACTCTCAATTTTAACTTTGGAATTATTCAATGACATAGCATTGATTCACAGGAGGATGTTATATCACTGAGAGTATTTTGAATAAATCACTTGTGAAATTGTGGTATGATAAAAAAGATAACTTATTAGGATTTCATCAACACGGATAATCCTTCACACAGAACAACAAAATGACCATGATTATAACTTCTATTTTAAGGTGTTTGTCTTGAGGCAAAACACCTTTTAAAACAATTAATTACAGTAGCCTGATGATGGTAGACTGTGACCTCTGCCATCTAGTATGGGGAGCATTCTCCACGAATATTTTAATCTCAAGTCTGTCTCATTGAACAGCTTGAAAATTTTTCACTCATGAGGCACAGGGTTATGGCTCCTTCAGAGAAGCAAGTCATTTATTTCACACTTCAGGGGTGAATTAGCAATTGAACCAAGTAGCTTTTTAATTGTGAGCAGAATTTCTTCTTTTAGCAGTACACTGATCAACAAAACCACTTGCACACAGCCTAACATTGGCATGCGGACTTTGTTCAGAAGGCAGTCCTGATGCATTAGAGGAGGCAGCTGGGTTGCACAGTAAATGTGTCATTTGCTGTTTAACATCTCTGTGACCTGGATTTAAATTTGCCATTGCATAAAATGCAACCTCAGTTCTCTCAGAAGGCTGTTAAGTCATCCACAGTAACTCTTGTGGAGAATCCAAAACACTAAAGGGTTCTTTGAGTCCAAACACTCATTCTTATTTGCAAAGATGGCAAAGTAGTTTATTTCTCTTAAAAGGATTGTTTAAAGAGAAAAGGATAGGATTGACTAATGAACTGATATGAGTATATCATCCTGTTTATATTTTTTAAAAAATCTATCTATTGTGATTTAGCCAGAATCTCCGGGAAAAAAAACTGTCTTGTGGGTAATTTTTAATTAAGCTGCTTTTCAGGAACATAAGTTTTGTGGTTTTGTCTGTAGAGTAAATTCAGAATGAAGAAAAAGCTTTAAAATAGATGTGTTTCCTTCCTTGAAAAGCTTCATTACCTGTATTCTATTATTGTCCTTTCTCTTATATTTGAATACCAGAAATAATTGATTCCATACTTCTATAAATTTAGACTAGTATAAAACCCAATTTGTCATTAAATTAATTCTAAATGTATTTTTTGTTTAAACATTCCATTTTATTACTCCCTCCATACAAGGAAAACAAAACATTCTTGATTTTTCTTGAATCACAATTTTGTCTCCTTTATCCTTATATCCTGCTCTTCCAACAATCCATTCAAATTCATTCAATATATACCAATGATAGATCAATGTCTAAATGAATCAGGGTTCCTCATCACCTAATTTTAACACTCAGGTCCTCAAGCACAATTTTTTAGTTCTACCTTCTTCGGCCTGAATTTTTCCTAGGACAACAGCCTCCCATTTGAAACTGGCAAGAATTATCACTTACAGAAAACAGAGCTCCTATTTTCTATAGCAAACAAGGTGCTAATTGTTTCAAAGGACCTCAAATAATCTTTGTCATTCATTAAGTATGCCTTTTCCTTTTGCCTTGCTGGTATGTCAATCCAGAACTGCCAAATGCAAGGACTTTCATTCATTGATAGAATTCACTCACATACTGATCTTATCACACATTAATAAAATGATGAGCAATCCGCCACCACCACCATTTGTTGAGAGTCTCCTATGTGTACTTAATATGCTAACCTGGTCATTTTCAAATTTTTGTATACATTGTATTCACCTAAGGATCTCTTTTAAAAATATGAATTGGTGTATTGCACAGAATTCTACTCCATCAAAATCTCTAAACCAGTGCTTTTCAAAAGGAATATAATATTAAACAAGTAAGTATTAATAATGTAAAATTTTTAAAAAGTCATTAAGAAAGTAAAAAGAAAAAGGTAAAATTAATTTTTAAAATATTTCATTTAACCTAATATATTCAAAATATTATCATCACAAATGCAATTAACATTTAAATGTTATTAATGAGAAATTTTAGTTTTTGAACTAAGTCTTTGAAACCTGGTTTCCATTTCACAACTACAGAGCGTCTTGATAGGATGAGGCGTATGGCAAACATTCAATAGACATGTGGCTAGTAGACACTGCATGCACAGCATTAACACAGAGAGCAGCTCTCTGGGATCTTCACTTTAAGTAAGTAACCAAGTTGACTTTAAAGCAGGTAGTTATTGGCTACTCCTAGGAAATTGTGCTATATACAAACACATGTAGTGATAGGGATAACACAAATTGAAAACAAGAAATACAATGAGGAGCTCAGAAACATGTGTCCCGGAATTTTAAGGCGGGGCGGGTGGGGAGGGGGAGAGAGAGAGAGAGAGACTGACTTTGAGTTGTAGGAATAAAAAAAGTGCTGAATAAAGGAGATAACATGCAATTTAGATATGATGAAGACACTGGGGTTCAAAGATGTCAATTGATTTTTCTAAAATCTTACGGCTAATTGGTAGCAAAGTTAAAGAGTTTATCTCACTTTTGAAGCTTCATGCTCCTAGTCACCAATCTAAAGACCAAATGATAATCAGACATGATATAGGTGCTTATTCCCTTTTACTCCCTCTGCTAGTTCTACATACTGCAGTCCCCAACTCAAATATATTTGCACCCTAGGAGGACTATTGCCAAAATAATATATTACCATTAATTGTAGATTTTAATTATTGGTGGTCCGCAGTCTTTCTGAACATAAAGGTTTTCTTCAAAATTTATGTTTTCCAAACTACCTGTCACTTGCATCTTCTCAAATGCTTCTAAAGCTGTTTAAATTTAAAAATACCAGAAACGTTTAATCCCCAATCTCTCTTACTATTTATTTGGTAAAGTGATAATGTTGTTAAGTGAATTATACTACTGTAATTCTAATATTACAGTTCTACGTTTTAACTTGGACTGTGAAGATCCAGAAAAACTTTTTTAAATACTATCTTTCTACACATAAACAATGGAAGAATCTTTACAATAATCTAAAGACCATAGATGGACCATATAAACTATATTAGGAACCATTTAAGGGCCACCATGAAAGGGACACTATTAAAAAGTATATTACTTTATTTAATTAATAGCTAAATTAAATAGATCTTTCAAAAATAACTCAAATCAGCTTAATATTTTATTAAATTTAAGTGCAAATTCCCAATTAAAAGTTGTTCATGAAGAGAAAAATATGATTAACTATAAATACTAAAGCAGCATAATTTAAATTCTTAATTGTTACCTCATAATGTATAGCAAAATGCAGCATTTGAAGTAATTATTTATGCAATTACTGGAAGGCAACTATGAACCAACCAAGAAATAATGTAGTTAAATTAAAATTAAATGAATTTCCTAAACTTGTAATCATCTCTTTAATGAATTATAATTACAGCAAAGAATTTCTGTGAAAATATAAACTTTCGGCTCATTGTGTTGTAACCTGCCCTTCAACACTTTATGATTTTGATGTAGAGAAAATAATCTACACAGTCTTCAATTTTCTTTTATTTTTCTTTTCCCTATTTGTCTGTTGAAAGGAGATAGGATAAAGGGCTGTATAGAAGGTTAAAAACCTAAATATACTTAATAGTGTTTCTTTTTTTTTAAAATATCTAATAGTAAAGTTTTTTGTTTGCTTGTTTTCAAGCAGTCTTAATCCTTAGTATGTTTTACAGGCTTACAGGCGTTTGATATTTTCCATTGACCTGTGTAAATAGCCCAACAGAGTACATTTTAAAAACAGTTTGCTTCCTACAACAGAAAGAATGTGAGATACACACTATCCTGTTTTTCTTGAGCTTTCTTTTTATTAAACTGAGAATGACATTCTCTATCCACCATATGAACGATGGTACTGAAAAATGGTAAGAAGAAAAGAGAGAGATAAATTAGAAATTATCCAGCACTTCTTAGTTTATCTTCAATCTGAGGTTTGAAGTAGTGCAATTTCCAACAATATCAAAAACACCAATATTTTCAGGTAACTAATATTTATTGTTAAAAATCCCAATATTTAATGCTTAAAAAAAATTGTAATTCCCTTTTCATTTAACAAATGAGGTCATCACTGTCCCCTTTAGAGTTAATTAACTTAGCCAAAGTCATAACACGTTAGAAAGAGGTAAAACAAATAATAAAATTTGTATTTCTAGACTTACTTTTATCACTATATTTACAAATAAAAAAAGAAACTTAATATGTTGTATATTTTGAGATGCTTTAAATTAGATTCCTCAACACAGATTATTCATAATGCCTTTGGTATTTTGAAGATATAAAAGGAATTAACACATTTCTTTCTGATAGTTAAATAAAGACATTTGTTAATTCACCCACTACCACCAAAGTTTTATAATTAGCCAGATAATACTTGATATTGTTCATATTCACATTACACTGAAGATGTTTTAGAATAGATTGCACAAATAGTCATCTTTAGCCAATAATGGTGCCTAACTCCTCAGTAGCATTGCTAAGAATGAATACTGGTTCTTGTACTATGTATTTTTCTAAGATCGAATAAAGAAAAAAATTACTCTAAAGTAAAATTGAAAAGTCCAATGTATATGTACCCCATAAAAACTATTTCAAGAGACTCACTTATATTTTAAAATGCTGAGTAATGGTTATCTATAAAAGTATCTAATAATTTATCATCATATCATATTGAACTATAAGGTAAAAGATTAGCACAAGATAATTTTTATAACCTATTTGGGCATATGAATGGTGTAACCTTTCATATTTTCATTATCTTATTCCTCCCTCCTTCTTGTACAATGATAGCTAAAGAAAATGTTTTTCTTTATAATTTTTAGGGGCTATATTTATTCATTTTTCATATTCCTTTCAGGATCTAGAATAGAATTCTATAAGTAGTCATTTTCCAAAAAGTTGTTGTGGGATAAATACAAAGATGAATATATTTTTTAATCTAAATATATATGTTAGTCATTAGAAATAATGTTCAGCTAAAGTAACCTTTGATAATATAGGATTATTTTTTAATTTAAGAATAGACTATAAACTAAAAAATTCAAAACTGTTTCTATGTATTTTTTCTTTTTATCAAAAGACTAATTATCAAATATTTTTCAAGCATAAGCATATAGAATATAATTTTGGACAGAATACTGTTTGAACTCTCTATCTCACCACAGCTGATAGGGATATAGGTGATATGTTTTCCTTTGTACTTCTTTATGGAGGTGTCACGTAACCTGAATACTCAAATTTTAATTATATGTTTTAATATTGCCTGAGAATAATCAATTGACACTCTGTTGGTACTATTTTGACACCAACACTAATGATAGCTAATGAACTAAAAAAAAAAGTTGCAAAAAGTTCTCATAATGTTTTTAGAAAGTTTACGAATTTGTGGTGGGCTGCATTCAAAGCCCAATGTGGCACAGGAAGGCTTTGGATGCGGCCCAACACAAATTCATAAACTTTCTTAAAACATTGCAGAAATCATGCATGGAACTTTTTGTAGCTTATCAGCTAATTTTAGCGTTAGTTTATTTTATGTATGGCCCAAGACAATTCTTCTTCCAATGTAGACCACGGAAGCGAAAAGTCTGGACACCCATAACTGGAGTAGAGCTAGAGAGTAAATTATAGGTGATGAGGTAAAGTAAGAAGCAGGGACCAGCCCAGATAGCATCTAGCAGACCAGGTGCAGACTTCACTTTAATATGAACAGGTGAAATAGAAAGTAATCCACATAAAAATTTAATGAGGTTTTTCTGTTTGTTTTGTTTTGTTTTTTCTGTTTATACATTTCATCATAAGATTATCTCCATAAGGTATATTTACTCATCTATAAGTGTTCCTACCTATTTGACCCTACATGACCCAGTAGGCTCTTCTGGGAGGCGGTTGGTACCCTTTCTCTACCAGCAAGATTCTGAAATAGTCTTATACAGTCAAGTTGAAGGCTTTCTGGCCCCTCCATGATTCTGTAACACTGTCAGATAACAGCTCCCCACAAATCTTCCAGTGGCAGAGCAATTCCAACTCATTTCCTTCCAAGTCTCTTGGATACGTTCACTTTTTACACCCAGTTCTGAAGTATGCAGGAGGCAGAGAGAGAAATACTTTGTACTTCATCCAGAAGACAAAAGGCAATAGTCGCCAAATTCTTGCTAAGTTAGCTTCCCCAGGGCAGGCAGATTCCACTATTCTCTCTAATGTCATGTTGACAATTGTTCCAACTTCACCGGTTACATTGGTCTTGCCCTGTTTCTGGAAGACAACTGCCACATTTCCATCCCCCAGCCTCTTTCCTCCTGAGGCAGCTGGAAACTGGCCCCATGTGGATTTCAATTTTTTCTCATTACATATTTTGGAGGCTTGTATCTTCCCTTACTAATTCTTTTTTCTCTACATTCCAGTTACTAGAATAGACCAATCTACACAGAAATACATCTTTTAACTCTTTCCTAGCAGTAAAGCTAATTCCTCACAAACAAGCTGTACTGGTCAACTCAGTAAATCTTCAGTATTTTAATAAAATCAAGAATGTCTTCTAATGTTACAATGACATGGATCAATGGAGGGAGGTATCTCAATTAAAAAAATCAGTGATAATATAAAATCTCATCTCTTTTCATTTAAGCTATTCAAATATAAAGATACAGACATTTCCATATATATTTTTTGAGGAATATAACTTAGAAGAGTATAGATAAAATAGTAATACAACTCAAATTTTTTCATGTTGAGTTAGGGAAAAAAGGTATTTAAATAATTGTAGGAGATTAAAAATCTCAAATATAATGCAAATAGTGAATTTTTCCTTACATAAAAATGCGATGTCAGCTGTTTTTTATAGTGACTTGTAAGACCTCTTTCTGTAAGAGAAGATGTGCACATATTAATCCTTTATTGATATGAACTGACTTGCTAAATATAGAAATGGTTTTTTATAAGCTTTGGTAACTTATACAATTGAGTTTATATCACATTAATTATGATTATTTGGCAGTAAGAATTAAGAATAAATTGCACTATGTTTCATATTTATATTTTAAATATTTAAGTAATATTATATTATGTAGTATTTTAGCATAGCCTCAACATTTAAAAGTACTGAAACAAAAGACCAAAATGTATTTCACTGTCCAATTAAAAAATCTAGTTGCTAACCCTCTCAGTCAGTGAATTACAATGCATCAGACATAAATCAGTAAGGAAGCTACTTAAGCTTGTACTGTGTAATCAGAGCTACAAATTTTGGCAGAAGGCCACATAATCCAGTGCTAAATGTGCAGCATTATTTTATTCCAGTAATATATTAACAAAGTGTACAACTATTTTGACTTGGTGGATGATCTAACAACATTCCAGCAGAGGGCCATTGTCCATTTTTTACATAAATGTATTTTCCTTGCTGATAAATGTATTTTGTAATTTTCATAATGAATCATTGGGAGAAATTAACTGTGCCCTTCTAGTGCTTTAGAATTTTTAATTTCACTACTTTGGAAATGCATGCTCCAATTCAACATGAAATGAGATCTTGGTACATATTGCTCCTCGATTTTTAAGAATTATTATTTGCTTGTAATCTTCAATCCTAGCTAATTTGCCCTGGAGGCTTTCAAGTGCATGAAAAAAATGTAAAATAAGATATTTACCTACGACAAAATTTTCTAACTTCTTTAGATGATACATTCATTCTGAAATGTATTTCTATTCTAGGTACAGAGTACACATGAATAAAAAGTGTGTTCCTAAATTACAGGAATATTCTTAATGAAAATAAATGATATGGTGTACATAGAGATCACTCATATATAACACAAGACTGTACTTTTTCACTTCTCCGTTTTCTGTACGTGTTTCACACTGGTCAGTACATGTGTCATCTTGCTCTGTCTAGGTGTTATGCTGCAGAAATTCACCCTAAACACCTCTACTTAAACATCTTCCAGAGTTACTTAATCTTACTTCATTATTAACAGGTTTTCAAAAATGGGACCTTAATGTTTCAATCAATCCTTATTTCCCCATCTTTCAGAGTTATCAATGTCAGTTTTCTTTTTTCAGGTCTGCTCTCTGTCCCACAGGTATGAGATCTCTGTACCTTTACCCCATTCCTTCTAAAAGTGTCTAAATTATACTAGTCACTATATTTACTCTGCAACCTGCAAATTAATCCTTAATCTCTTCTAGTTGGTTTTTATCTATCATGACTACTAATTAATTCCATGTTCATTTAGTTCCTAAGTGGCCTTGAAGAATTTTTTTTTTTAATGAGGTAGTTTGTTTTTATAAACAGTTGTTATTAAAACACAATCCTTTTTAGTTTTCAAGACAACTGGACCAACTGAAACAAATGAAGTTTATTATCTTTTCACTAAATCTGTTTCTTATTGACTTCTGGACCTTTGAAAATGTCTTCACAACTGACCCAAACCAACACCTGTAACTATGGAATACTAGTCAGCTCCTCCTTGTCTTTTCACACCTCCAGCAAGTCACCCAGGTTTGCTTGCAGTGGCTCTGACATTTCTTCCCTATTATGTATTATAATGCCCACTCCTTAGTTCACATTAAGACAATTATACACATTTTCTAAGGAGCCTACCAACTACTTGAATCTTTTCTACTCCAAACCAGACTTCTCTCCCACCACAGTCTCTCATGAGTTTTAAATGCCCACCCTGCTGGGCCGTTATGCCCTGTCCTAATCACTATGATAATCCTTTCAGTAGTTTTTGGTTTCCTTTCTTTCACTGCTGTTCCTTCTGCCCAGGATAATTCTCCCTAGCTCTGCCTTAGGTCTCTTACTCATGTCACTTCATCCTTGAAGCACTCACAGGTCAAAATTGTAGCCATTATTTACATATTTTTTATGCCTCAGCACATTAATATAATATCTTCCTTAAAGCCCTTATCACAGCTTTTCCATTCTATACTTACTTTTGTATGTCTGTTCTCACCATGATATTATACTCATTAAGGGTAATAATGATGACTTGTTCATGGTTTTAGACTTCATCAACCTGGTAGAATGTTTTCTTTGGTTTGTTTGTTTGTTTTGCTTTTTGGTATGTGGGTAGCTCCCTGGCTGGGAATCGAACCCAGGCCGCAGTGCTGACAGCGCCAGCGCCGAAGCCCTAAGCCACTACACCATCAGGGAACTCCTGGTAGAATGGTTTAAATAAATGCTTGATAAAGCTTGGCTCAGCTCAATCACAGAAATCCCATGCATATTTTCTTTATGAAATATGACCTATTATTTTCCTGTGTTGATTCAAATAATAACTAATAGAAAATTTTAATATTACTGTAATCTTTCAGTGGCCCTTCTAGCAGTCATTGATTTTCTTCCAATTTTAATTTGTTTGGTAAATTCTCATTGTATATTGTGTTGTGTTATCATCTATTTCATGAGTTTTCATTTCATGACCCAAGGTTACAAAATGCTTAAGGGCAGAAAACACATCCCCATACTTCAAATTTTCAGAGGAAAATTTGATTTCCTCAGATTGATTCTAAGAAGACTATTTTACATACCAATTTACAACCAAATGTAAAATTTCAAAATACATTTTATTTTACTAATACATCCATTATGTTATTGTAAGCAATGTATTGAATAATCTAGATAGAACAATATGTATGTTTTGAGAAGCAAGCCCAATGACATAATGACTTATATGTAATCGATTCCATTTTATCTGTTATGCCAGAGCCCTGCAGTCATTATTCTGTTCTGGAGAGACTTCACAATTCCTTGTTATGGATACAACACATATAATGAATGAAAAATAAAGTTTGGTGCTAGATACTTTCAGATCCATAATAAGTTACTTATTCTGAAGAAATTTCACTAATAAATGCATTTTCTAGCTATAAGCACGTCATATACCGCAACCTCAAAGCAGTGAGCTGGCTGATCAAATTTCACAAAACTATCATAAATACTATTACTTCATTCTGCATTTATAATGTACTCTCATACTCCTTTATCATCTTTAGCCTTTTCTTTGCAACTTTGCCTATAGTACAGTTTATATCTCCAATGGATAAAAAAAGAAGAGAAAAGTGCAACCAAAAGAGCCCTCCGCCCACAGAGCAGGCACCCTCTTACAGCAACTGCAAGTCACCTGTTCGTCTGGTGACCACACTCTCGGCTCGTGAAGATCTGTTTCCATATTCGGAGGATGTTTAAAGGTGAATAAAGGGTAAAAGATCAGGATATCTAATTAGCCAATCACATTATAACTACCTCAGTTCATAAAAACTCATACTAAGCAAAATGTCTACATCAGTATTTGTGCTAGAATCATGGAGGCTCATGGAAGAGCCAACGTTTCCAAGAGTATGAAGTAAAACCCCAAAGCTACCAATTATTGAAAGATAAAACAAAATTTTTAAAAAAGAAAAAATCCTTCTTTGTGATTCAATTGTCTGAATTATTGAATCCAGTGTCTGGGTAAGTAATGAATTATAAATACCAGGGTAGAGTGGACTTTGATTGCGGCCGACAAGTCATAAAATTTAAAGGGCCAAAATCCTTTTTAGCACGGACCAATACAAAGGAAGTGTCTAGGAAAATGCACCGCTGTCTAATATCTATGACATGACACAACAAACCAAATATCAACTTTGTTGTTCTTACTAATATTTCACACATGTAATTTTGATGTGAATTAAAAGCTAAGTTCATTGGTGAACTGAAAATAAATAAAATATCCTTGAAAATAGTATTCCCTTAAGGTTACACAAATGAAAAGTTTCTTATGCTATGGAAACTCCCTCTCTTCTCAGTAAAAGACACCTTGTTCTAAGGATAACCTTGTCTTCAGACACCCTTTGTTGTAGGCCATCTGTTCTTAGTTTGATAATGGCTTAGCTTGTTCAATATCAGGGCCTTTCCTAATGTGTAGGTGACCTGCTTTTATTTAATTTTGAATTCATCTTCTATTCATTTTATGATCATACTCTATTTTGATAATTATGAACAGGCAGCCAGAGGGATTTTCTCGATGGTAACATTAAAATTTAATAAGTGAATGAATTAGTATGATGATTTATATTACATAGAGAGCCCATAAGGCATCAGTAAAAACACGGTGTTAGGACTTAGCATCCGGTTACCAGTAAAAACAGTAAAACACAAAGCAATCATTATTAAATATAAAATTTTACTTTTTTCATATTCTTTCTCTAGCCTCAACTTTCTCCTTCCCTTCCAAAATTCCCTTCTTATAATTATTGAACATTGCACAGTTCTTTTGGAACTGACGAACTGTCAGTGACGTTCATTTTTCTAGCAAGAAATTGTAGGTACCACTCACTCTTCATCCCTTTGTATCTCATCAATCACCAATACTATCCTTTCTTTCTTTAAAACTTCTTTTTCTCTTCATTCACCCCATCATCATAATTGAGCCATATTTATTAAAAAGATAAAATAAATCTAGTGGAAATGTTTTCTTAATGTTTGAGTGCCTAAACTTAATAATTTATAATGTACAAGTATAGCCTGATACTTGCACAAATAAAAGTGTATCATTTTCCAAATGCAAACCATTATTGAACAATGATGGAGTGTAGTTTAATTTAGAATGCATGTAATAATCATCAAGATTCTACCAAGATGGTATTTTTATGATTTGGTTTCTTTAAAGATTTTTTTGAAAGTAATGTTCCTTGATTCGGATTGAGGAACCAATAGTTTGAAAGAGTGACTTCTTATTTAATTATTATAATATTACATACTCATATCATTGAGTAATTATTTCCATAGTAGCAGAAATATCTTCAAAAATAATTTTTTACACTATATACTCCTCCTACTCCCCTTTTTAAAATATAACGTCTCTTACTGATATTTCTAAGTATTTACTAAAGTATACACTTTCTTTCCATTCTATGTCAAATGAAGTGAGAATTTCCAGATATTATTGTTAAGTTCTGTATTTTCAAAGTCAGGCACCAATGACTAAATCCACAAGCACTGAATGCAAGTGCAGAAAATTGTGCCTGCAATTAATCACACCTATGAAATATTTAGCCTAGGAGACAAAAGCTGGGTTATTTAAACACTGATTCTGAACTTTCAATCTTGAAATAAAATGTGTCTAGATTCATCTTTTCTTTAAAAATCTTATTTCAAGATTTCAATAGAAAATTATATCCTATTTTTTCTAATTTAATATTAGAGTTTATAAGTAATTTAGTTCTTGAATCTAACTTGAATCCATTAAAGTATCAACTTTTATATCTGATAAAAATCATGTATTTGGTAATTTTAATAAGTTCTATTTTCTTCTTCCAAGTACAGGAATCGTCATAGACTAATAATTTAATTAAAATTTTAATCAAATTATATGTATTTAAATTATTACTTCTATGATTTAAAATTTTCAGTTGTACCATCATTTTAAAGATATTTCTCATCTCAAATTATTTATCTTCTTTAAAACTTCACATTGTATCTACTATACAGTGCTCTATCAGTATTTTTTATTGACTTATAAATCCCTGAAATAAATAACAAACTCATTTCTAAATTTGTAGTGGGAGTTTAATATGAAAAAAAAATTGCCATTAGAATCTAATATTATGCTTACTTAATATATTTTTCTTTTGAAATTCTAGTGACAAGTTGAATAAATGTGTTTTAATAACTTTCTATTTATTAAAATACATTGCCAAATAAAAAACAAGAAAATTTTAGCCTCAAGAAAAACAGCTTTGCTATTTCTTATTGATTTACAATTAAGAGTGATATAAATTCAGTAGCAGGACTTTTGTGAATAACAGGTAGGACTTCATGTTTTCCAGATATATATTTTACATGTATATATGTGTATATAAAACAAATTAGAGAAAAACATTCTCACACACTGACGATAAAAGAAATTAAAGCAGTTCTATATTCGTTTTTTCAGAGTTGCATTTATTTCACATGTATTTACATTTAACCTGTAGTTATCAATATTCTACTATGCTCTGGGTACTCTGATAGGCACTGGGAGCACAGTGATAATCGTCATCGACGCTCCCTTCAAGAAGTTCATATCATAGCTTGACTCTTACAAGAAAACTACAAAGTGTTGAATATATATATTACATAAATATTTGTGCAAAGTCATTTAAAATCCCAGATTAGAGATAAAATAATTATTTTATAAAGCTTTTAGATAAATACTATTTTATGGTTTTTAATTATTGAAACATTACAGACAAATTAGAGATGAAGGCTTCAATAAATCTACCAATGATATGTTTAATTCTAAGCACATATATAGTTTCTACTAATATTTTAAAAGTATCATATTGTCCATTATAAAACTGTTTACATGCCAGTCATTTTTCAAAAGCCTTCAATGACTCTCTAAATGCAAATACACTAGACTCTCAGTTACTGGAACCCATGGGGATCAGTAGATGCTGGACAACTGTAAGCAGACTTTGCATTAACTGGAAGTTAAGCAACCAGGACTCTCAAGCAATGGGCAAAAAGAGAATGCCAGTTGCTTCAGTTCTGGTTAACAGTGAGTATACTGTAAGAACTTCTCACCTTTTCATTATTATCTCTCAAACATGTGATCTAATTTGCCTTTCCATTCTTCCTTAGAATAGACCAAATATGCCTTGATAGGTAAACTCTAATTAAGAGACACAAATTGATTAAGTCCAAGTTACTGCACGTAAGAAGCTGCCAAATAGACACTCAACATATATCATTAAACAAAGGCTCTGGACCAAACTACTCTACTCTTTATATTCAGGAACTGTCTTCTGAAATAAGAAAGCTGGTTGAGAAACTCTATGCCCAGAATAGGTAAGTGCTATGCTACTTTCTTGGCTGTGACTGCAAAACCATTTATCATGTTGCAGATTTGAGACTCTCCACTAGTCAGTTACCCAGAATTCTATGACAGGCTGTGGTGGGACTGACAAGGATATAGGAAATGTGAATTGTTAATTCCCATCACTGTGTCCAATATTGTCAACCAGCATAGGAAATCAAGGAATAGTCTAAGAATTTGATTTATGAGGACTTAATGTTTCTAGTAAATTTCCAATACAATATGCATAATAGACCTCTAACCTTTAGAGTTTTCAGAAAGCCTAGCGTAAGTTAAACACTATAGCTTCTGATTACTAAGGACATAAGGATTTTAGTAAGAGGATAAAAATAAGCTGGAGCTTGAGAATGAATGGTAACATGTTATTAAGATACTATATTTAAAATGTTAACTCTAATTGAAAATAAAGATGATACTATACTTAAATGTCAATGTGTTATGTGGAAAAATATAGAAAGAATATAATTTTAAAATACTCTACTTAAAATACTAGCCTCCTGCATTATTTGGTTATAATGAATAAACCTGTACCAATATCAATAATTTTCAAAGAAAAAAATTATGACATCCAGTCTGACAACTAGTGCTTCAATTTTCCATCCAATGCAATCTGAAATAGCAGAAATATTAAGTCCTGACTGTTAATGAGGGCAACTCAAATTACCTGCTTTCACAGTATGCCCATAATTTGTTTTCCACCCCTTTATACATACTTAGGATAAAAAGCTATATTGCATATCCATTTTTTTCATTTATTTTCAGGTGATACATTATATTTCATCACATCTCATTACAATGTGATTCGAGCTAATGTATTGTGACATGGCATCATTGCTCCATACCCACACAGGTACTGTACTTTATGTATCAGAATTAAATTAGAGAAATTTGGAATATATCTAGTCATGTCTTATATTACTGATTGAGTTTGACTAGAACACTTCCTGTGAAATTTTTGGCCAAAATGATATTTTGTTCTGGTATTAACATCTAGTAAATTTAATTTACTTTTTAAATGAAACAGTTTTGTTTGAGTGTGTGTTCTTTCATATTTTTTGTCTCTGTACATGGATTTAATAGAGAGTTCTAAAGGTTTTCTTGACTGCTTGTTGGTAAAGCAATGTATTCTTTTACATGAAAAGAGGAAGACAATCATTACCTTTGAAAAGTCTGCCACTGGTCTCAATTTTCAGCAGGTCCCAACCCAGACAGAGCAACAGAAAGACCATATAAATGTATTGAAGGAAGAGCAACCATAGGGTAGCATGCTCTAATTCTTTTTATTCCTTTCTCTCCTTTCAGTGTCTTAGGAATACTGAAGCTGTAATGCATTAACACAATTCATTGACCCACTTTCAAGGAAAGTGTAGGAGGTAACTATTTTGTCTTTATCTCTTTATCTACAAAAGTTGTGTTTGATGCCTGAGAGTGACCAGGCATTAAACTGTGGTGAGTCGGGATTATCCTAGGCATATTCATCAATGAAGGAATGAAAGCCATATTATCTATTAGGCCTCTTGAAGACATTATACGTTCTGTGACATTCAACTGTTAAAACCTTAGTCCCGGCAAACTGTAAAATTCCTGCAGAACAGTGTTTTTGAAGAATTTTTATCCCTTTTCATGATTTAGGGCATAATGCAATCAATATTTTATATAAAATCCACTCCTTGTTCTGTGCTTTGTATGCAGTGTTTTTTTTTTAATGCTAAAATACATTAATTTTTGAAGGCTGCTATAAACTAACATAATGACTTTTAGAAGTTAAAGCATATTTTATAAATTTTAATTTATGCCCATTATTTTTTTGGCTATAGAATATCAAATTTATTACATTAGCAATGTAATATGACATTATTTTTTTCTCAATAATGCTGTTTTTCCTCTATTGCTTTTGTTCAGGTAAACTAAAATCATTGAATTGTATGTGGAGATATTTTTATCACCTAAGACAACTTGTACAAAATTTTGTAAAAATTTTTGTACAAAATGCAAAAATGTACACTGCATTCTTGCAAGATGTTAATAGATGTCAGAAGAAAATTAAGTGTTTGGTTTAAAAAGTTTGGAAAATGCTGAACTAAATAAATTTCTTTATGAAGTTTTTCATTTCCTGTTTTAAGGGGAGTATGTACTAATTTTATCAACTTTCTTTCATTCATTTATTAATTTTCAAATCAGACACTTCTGCAAACCCAGGGACTCTTTTAGACCAAAGGATAATTAAGTAACCTGCAAGGAGCTCTCTGCTCTATCAGGGCTCATAACCCTATGAATTTGGTCAGGACTATAAAGACAACCTTAGAAGAACCATCAATTCCCCTCACCAAAAAGGGTATATGTTGTATATGTGTGTGGAGTTAAAAACAAAATAATGATTTGAGTGTATCCACTGATACTTTCTGTTCTCCAACCAGATACAGAGTAAGTATTCTGTGTTTGGGACTTCATTGTAGAGATGTAGGGATGACTGGAAGAACTGTGAACTATCTAGATGAATGAAACTGATTTGCATTGTGATAATGGTTAGTGGTGGGAAGGAGTGTGTGTGAAACAGCAGGAAGTAAAAACCTGTGAGGACTAGTTTAATGAAAATGTCTTAGGTAGTTCATGAAGTAAAGAAGATAAAGACATTGTGACAATTGTTAAATTTTGAAAATAGAAAATATGAGCAAAAATAGGGAGCGGTAGTGTAAAGAAGGCAAGTTGTGCATGATGATTAAAATCCTTTAAGATATTATTTTTCTAAACATTTTTGAAGGTAAAAAGATTTTGAATTATTTATTTAAATGTAGCACAAAGCTTAGATAGGACAACCAAGTGGCTTTGTGGTAAAGTTATACTAAGTTTCCAAGAGTTTTATCATTTTGTTAATATAACTAATTTAATATATTCAGAAAAAAATCAAATTTAAGAATTAATATTTAACTTATTGGAGAGAATTTAACTAAATTTGGAAATTTTAAATTACTTTCCTATCATAATTAAAATATTCAATAAGCTATGATACTCATTTATGTCTATCAAACTCTATAATCTATATTGCTAAACCATTACACTGAAAGTGACTCCCACCTTTGAAATATTGTTTTGTACATAATTGCTATTCTATGTATTTCTGATATTTTGTTGCTGAGTGTTCTAGACATTGGTTAAATAATCAATATCAAATATTATTTTGGGTTTAATATACATATAATTTTCAAAAAATGACTATAAGTTAACTGCGCAAGAAGAAGAGGAAAACCAACATACCATCACATCATATAATCTTTTATATTCTAAAGTGAAGAATAGTCTTTTTTCAACCTTACTGCCATACTAGGATGCACTGCTTCTATCAGTCTGTGGCACATTCAGGCCTAATTTAAAGTATTCACTATTCCAAATACTTTTTGCAATATCAATTATAAACTACATTATGTAATAGAATTACATATTACACTATTCATATTGTAATATTGCTAAAATAGAGTGGATAGTACATACAGAAATATCATTTGAACTCTAAAACCAAATAATATTATAAAATGAGAATTTAGCATATTATTATACTATGTTTATTTATTCTCACCTCAGCTGATTTTTTTCAGTATTAGTAAGAGAAAGTTTTACAATTGTTATATGGATAGTACTTAAATAAATTTATCTCCTTATCTCTTTGCTAAATTAATTTCTGAAATCCACAACTTCTATGCTTAATTGGGTCAATGGGGACTGTGCCAATTACTAAAAAATTCCAATGTGAATTTGCTCATTAATTTTGAGTAAATTATGTTGAAACATGCAAGGAAACCAAGCAATCCATGAATTCCATTTACATTGAAACAGTGTTTTAGGGTAAAACTCTACTTATTTCTTGGCAAGTTCACATTTTTTCTAAAAACCTCTAATAAGGAAGTATGGATAGGAAAAGGAACTTGAAGAATTTAATAATCCATCTAAAAAATAAACATATTTCTTCAAATAGAGACAGATTAAATTGAAATAAATCATTTTAGAGATAAAAATATCATTGTCTTCTAATGTGCTTTTAAAAGAAAAACTTTATTCAAAGTATGAAAATAAAGGATATATTAATCATAGATCTCCTAAAAGCCTTCAGAGCCATTGATAACGGCAATGGACATGATATATATCTCAAAATACCCACTGAGATGTAACTTGTGTAGAATATAAATGAGTAGAAAAGTTGTAAAATTATTTTGAGTCTGATGAAAGATCATCATTATTCATTAATGCTAGCTTGTTTATTTTATAATTATACTTTACTTTTTGTTGTTTTTATTCATTTTGGGGGGTATGTTATGCATTATTATGTGTGTATGCATAGGCACACATTTGTCTTTACTTTTCTTCTGCCACTAGAAGAAACTGGGCAATAACAGAAAATATGAAGAACCAAAGAAAGTGTATTTTTCCCCCCATATGTCATCAAAGGCTGACTTTTTTTTTAATTAAATGAAGATTAAAGCAACAAGAAATTGTGGCAAGCTAATGGACTACATTTTTGATCATTGAAAAAAGATGGAAAAGTGTATAGGAGAGTT
Source organism: Lyroderma lyra (assembly GCA_004026885.1). Classification (NCBI taxonomy): domain Eukaryota; kingdom Metazoa; phylum Chordata; class Mammalia; order Chiroptera; family Megadermatidae; genus Lyroderma; species Lyroderma lyra. The sequence goes on from PVJL010003366.1 coordinate 91,260, forward strand.
ACATAAAGTTACATACAATTGTTTCTATGAAGTAATTATTTTTGAAACTACTCAGTATTAAATAATAAAGATAGATTACACTTTAATGGATAAAATGAGAAACCAGTAATCAATTCTACTTAGGTATTTATCTACTATTAAATAACTCCCTAAAACCCTCACACACTGCTGGTGGGAATGCAAATTCGTATAACCACTATGGAGGACGGTGTGGAGGGTCCTCAAAAAATAGGGAACAGAGTTACCATGGGACCCAGCAATCATCCTCCTGGGTATCTACCCCACAATTTTGAAACCTTAATCTGCAGTCTTTTATACCACATGTTCATTGTAGCACTCACTGTTCACGGTGGCCAAGTCACGGAAACAACCAAAGTGCCCTTCAATAGATGACTGGATAAAGAAGCTGTGTATACCCAATGGAATATTACTCAGCTATAAGAAAAGACAAAATACTGCCATTTGTGACAAAATGAATGGACCTGGAGATCATCATGCGAAGTGAAATAAGCCAGACTCTGAAAAAACCAAGAACCATATGACTTCATTCATATGTAAAATATAAATCTGAAAGCAACAAAGAAACAAAAACTCATGGACAGTCAATAGTTTAGTGATTACTTGAGTTTAAGGCAGTAGTGGGTGTGAGAGGAAGGAAGGGGAGTCAAACATATGGTGATGAAGAGAGAACTAACTCTGAGTGATGAACACACAATGCAACACATAGATGATGCACTTGGAACGTATGTAATTTTTGCTAACCAATATCACCAAATGCACACTCTTTTGCCCAAATTTGTGAGGGACAAATAAGGATGCACATTATACATGTGTAGTACTAATCTGCATCTATATAAATGTTTTTAAATCTTTTTTTATTTATGCTTATAAGTTAAAAGTGTAACTCTACAAATTAATAACAATATCTGTATGCAAAATAATACACTGGAATATGATAATCTTTTTAATATAAAAATAATTTTTGGGGGGTGATTCCCTGCCTGGGAATCAAACCCAGGCCACAGCATTGAGAGTACTGATAAAAATAATTTTATACATAAAATTTCTTGTACCTTGTATCTGTTCTTGTATTTTGTAATTATTTATTACATAAAATTCCTTGTACCATAATACAATGTTAAAAATTAAATGCAAAAATTCCTTTATAATACAAAAAACTACCTAAATATAAACAAACAAAACTTTAAATTAAAAAAGGAAACAAACGATTTTCTTCCTCAAAGTGTGGGCCAAAACATACATGGTAAATTATAGTAATCAAATATCTTACAGTTAGAAGAAAGCATAGAGGTAGAATTTTCTAAAAGACTACCTCCCCAGAAATGAATACCTAGAATTTCCTAACAAATAACAATTTAATCTCTACTTAAATAAAACCAGAGTTTTATAAACAAGTTTAGTAGGATGAGCCTACTAAACATTTCACACTTACATTAATGTAAAATCTATTTCCATCTAATGTTAATCCATTTGTCACATTTTAGCTGTTTGAAATTACAGATGAAGTATAATCAGTATTTCTGGATAGATTCACAATCATTTTAGAAACCTCACTATGCCCTTTCTCAGGTGTCTTTGATCCAGGACAATCACTTTGTTTTTCTATTTGTTTTCATGTTCATAGTCCATCACCTTATCAATTTTTTTACGATCTTGGCTATTTCCTCTCTAATTTGTCAATATCTTCCTTTAGAGTTACACATTGGAAAACATAATATTCACTTGTATTTGAGTGACAATGTAGGGTATATTCCACATAAATTATTTTGACATGCATGGATAAAGTCTAGCTATTGGGATAATAATGTTACAGTTCAGAAACTGCTTCAGAATGGCTTACCAAATTGGATCAGAAAAAAAAGAATTGAAGTTGAAGTGCAAGGCATGCAAATCCAAGCTTAGAAAATAGCAATGATCATCATGTCCGTTATAAGAAGTATATTAATTTTGACACGATTTTTCTAATCTTTGTAAATGGCTTTTACTCTATCATCTATGTTCTGCCTTATGACCTCATTAATATATTTTTCACAACAAAATAATAAATAGAACCTTTTTATATTTGAGGTCCCCTGCCATAATTGAAACAATAATCCAAAACACTGAACATACGAAATTATTCTTTCTCTGGTATAAGTGAGACAAGCAGGAACATCTCCATTTACAGAGTCTGACACAGAATCTCAGCTGCTTACTTCTCAGTTATTATTAAGTGTCCTTGATAGGTCAGGAATGATATTCATTACCTTGCAAATAGGTAATAAACTGGTAAATGTGTCCCTGGTATTCACCAACTAGAACCAAGGTAAAAGGAAATAGCATGAAAAAAATCGCGTTCCACCTCACAGTAGGCAACCTTATTCCCAATGTCACAATATAATGTCCCAGTTTGTACAGTAATGTGAGGTTATGTCCTTTAAGTGTTATATGTAATAGTGTAAAAAAATCATAAATTATCATAACAAATTACAGAAATAAAAGCAAATACAAAATAGGAGCACAATCTTCCATAGAGATTCACAGTGCACTGCAATTATGACCCTCCTTATCTCACCTCAAGTGCTGTGTTAAAAGCCTAACTTTACCATTCAGTAGAAAAAATGGAAAGGTGGCACTAAGAACAAATTATTAAGAAGAAAAAGGAAATTATGGAATTCAGAACTAAGAATAACAAATCAGGTAAGACAATAAGAAAGACAAACCTACAAACAAGCACTATCTGATAGAATTTTCTGGGTGATTCAAATGTTCTGTGAACTGTCCATTAGTAGTTATGTGGTTCCTGAGAACCAACATCTGGCTAGTGTGCCTGAGGAATCAATGGCTATTTTTACTTAATTTTATTTAACTTAAAGTAAAATGCCCTCATATAGCTAGAGAATGTTATATTGGACAGTATAGTTATAGACTATGTTTATTTTTACATTTCATTTAACTCTCCAACCTGGTATGTATTTAAAAGCCACATACTACCCATTTTATGTTGACAAGCAGCAAATTTTCTTCTTTCTAAAAAAGAAATGCCAATTTGTTAAAACAAATATAAGGCTATTATGTCTTACAGTCTCCCAAGTTATTTATTAATAAAAAGTACACTTTGGAAATATATAATGGCTCCTGTGTCTCAGCCCTGCCATTAACAGTTGTATGACCTTGGAAGTGTTAGTAATGATCTGATTCTTATTATAGTTCCCTTATCATAAAATGAGAGGTCAGAATAGTTCATCTAAAGCCTGAATTAGTTATAAAATTTATTTGTTATAAAATATTACGTCTCAGTGAAACTGCTTCAGGAAATCCAAGATGGTGGAATAGATAAATGCTATGCTTGCCTCATCCCATGAGCACATCAAAATTACAACTAAATTATAGAATAATCAACCTGGAGAACCATCTGAGGTCTAGCTGAACAGAAGTTTTATAACTAAGGATATAAAAAAGCCATATTGAGACTGGTAGGAGGATTGGAGATGCAAAACAGCCTGGTCCCAAACCACCACGTGTTGACTGAGAATCAAGAGGGCTATCTTGGCCAGAGGTTACCTCCAGAGGAGCAAGGAACCACAGCTCCACACCAGGCTCCCCAGCCTGTAGTACTGGTGCCAGGAAAAGGAGCATTCACACATCTGGCTGTGAAATACAGTGGGGTTTTGACCATTGAGGTAGAACAGAAGGCTTGAGGAAATTCAGACATCCTCTTAAAGGGCTCGCACAGATTCAGCATTTGTAAGTACTCACACTGAGCTCAAGCAGAGGGCTGATGACTCAGGAGGCATTGTAGACATATGGGAGAAAGACTGAGGTGTGTGAGGGCTACAGGACAGTCACCATTTTTTCTGAGAACAGTTCTTTACCTGTGCATCTGACAGGGAGACACCAACTTTCCTGCATTAAGCCCTCCCACACACAGCCAAATTTGAATCTCAATTGGTCTGGTGAGCTACACTGAAACCCAATCCTGCCCAACTCCCTCAATGCCAGATCCACTTTCTCCTATGAGCAGTCAGCCCTGCCCCCATTGAACTTTTTATTAAAAAACTATCAAAGTCCACAGGCCCCAGGTGGGTGGTTATAGGCCAGGTGTGCTCTGGGACCTTTGCAGAGTAACTCCAAGCTCAGCACTGAAATCAAACCAAAATCTATGTTAACTGGGTAAACACAGCTCTTCCCACTCTAGTGACTCCCTGAGACCTGCCTCAACCAACTTCTGTATGCACAAGGCTTTATCAGTGCCTGAACCTTAAAAGAGCTGGCAGTTGACAGAAAGCCCTGGAGTACCCTGGCTTTTTGCAGAGCTGCCCCAGGCCCAATAGTGTTAGCAGTCATTTTCAGTTCATAGCATAGCTTCTTCCATGCATCTCCAGGTTTAGCAGAGGCAGTGAACAACCACACATCACTTTGTAGCTTCTACCAGGTAGTTCCTAGCCAGTCACAGGCAGTGCCTGACCAGGGCCTGCACCAAAACCCCTCCCGAGAGGCCCCAGAACCAACATACTTGGAAGTTGGCTTCAGACCTCAGCAGAGAACCACTCAATTAGCCCTGCAAGTGACACATACAAAGGGTGGTCTCAACAGGCACCAGAGCTCACTGCGGCAAATCTTACTCAGAGGGATAAGCCTCCAGCAGAGAGCACATAAGCTGTGGAAATAGCCAAAAGTCACAGCCAAGCATCCTGAATATCATTCCCACCCACTGACTTGCCAATAGTGATGAAGGCTCAACTATAACAGGGAGGCACACACAACTCACACAAGGAACACTCCTGAAGCACCCAAAGCAAGTGACCAGGGGAACTCTGCCAGAACCACACAGGGCATCTATTACATAAGACCACCCAGCTAAGACTGAAAGATATAGCAGAGCTACTTAATACATAGAAACAAACACAGAGAGGCAGCCAAAATGAGAAAACAAAGAAATATGTGCCAAGTGAAAGAATAAGAGAAAAACTCCAGAAAAAGAACAAAATGAAGGCAAGTAACCTACTAGAGACAGAATTCAAAACAATGGTTATAAGGATGCTCTTGGTAATTAGTGAGAACTTCAGCAAGAGATATCAATTAAAAATGACATAGAAATCATAAAAATGAACCCATCAGAAATAAAGACTATAATAATGGAAATGAAGAATGCACCTGAAGGAACCATCAGCAGACTATATAAAGCAGAGAATCAAATAAGCAATCTGAGAGACAAGGTAGCAGATAACACCCAATCAGAAGAGCAAAAAGAAAAAATAAATACAATAAAATGAGAAGAGTTTAAGAGACTATTGGGACAACATCACATTCATGACATAAGCTTAACCACATTCATGTCATAAGGGTACCAGAAGGAGAAGAGAGAAAGCAATGGATTGAGCACCAATTTGAAGAAATAGTGACTGAAAACTTTTCTAACCTGGTGAAGGAAGTAAGTATACAAGTCCAGGAGGCAAAGAGTCCCAAACAAGATTAACCCAAACAAGTCCACACCAAAACATATTATAATTAAAATGGCAACGTTTAAAGACAAAGACAATCATAAAAGCAGCAAGAGAAAGACAACAAGTAACTTAGAAAGGAGCTCCCATAAGACTGTCAGCTGATTTCTCAACAGAAACGTGGCAGGCCAGAAGGTATTGGCAGGAAATATTCAACGTGATGAAAAGGAAGGACAAGATTACTCAGCAAATCTATCATTTAAAATTGAAGGACAGAAAAAGAGCTCCCTAGACAAGAAAAAGATAAAGGGGTTCATCACCACCAAACCAGTATTACAGGAAATGTTAGAGGGACTTCTTAAGATGGAAAAAAAAGCAAAATTATGAATAAAAATGGCAATAGCTATATATCTCTCAACAATTACTTTCAAATGAAAAGAATTAAAGGCTCTAATCAAAAGACCTATGGGGTATTGTGCTGTATGGAGTGTCAGACAGAGACAGATGCAATGTGACTTTGCTTGTAGGTGGAATCTAAAGGACAAAATAAATGAACAAAACAGAAAAATATTCATAGATACAGAAAACATTTGGATGGTTATCAGATGGGAGGAAGGTGGGGGGTGTAGGTGAAAAAAAAAGAGTTTAAGAAGTGTAAATTTCTTGTTATAAAGTATTAATAGTTATGGGGATGTAGGGTATAGCGTAATGAATAAAGTCAATAATATTGTAATAATTATGTATGGTGTCAGATGGGTGCTAGATTTGTTGGGGTGATAGATGGGAGGGGGTTGGGAGCAAGGTAAAAAGTTGAAGGGATTAAGAAGTACAAATTTGTAGTTATAAAATAGTCATGGAGTTATAAAATAAAGCATTGGGAATGATACGGTAATAACTACATATAATGTCAGGTGAGTACTAGACTAGTCAGCAGGATTACTTCTTACATTATATAAATGTCTAGCTACTATGTTGCATACCTGAAATTAATATTAAATAATATCAAATAGTAAAAAGTACTGATAGTACAGTACTGTCAGATGGTTTAGGTACAGTACAGTACTGTTGCTTGGTTTATCATGGTGATCATCTCTTTAGATACATAAATGTTCAATAACTATGATGTATGCCTGAAACTAATACAATATTGTTTGTTAGTTGTATTTTTAATAAAAATCTTCTTTCAAAAGAGTATAATGTAGAGTCAGCTAATTGAGGTATGCTTTATTAAGCTATTTTGGACAATTAACTTCTAAATAAAAGAACTTCAAAAATAAAGAAAAAAGTGAGACTACTTTAAATATGTAAACCTTGTTTACATAGAGTGAGGATAGGGTTGTATTATAACTTTTGCAGACGCTAAGCACTTTGACCTTTGTGGGCCACTTTCTCCATTTTATCAAAAAACAATCAGCCAATAATACTTATTATGTTTAAGGACTCTGTTGGCATAAGATAAATATGAAAATCTAGGATTGTTTTATTATTATACAATCATTATTGGTATACTCATTTTTCTTCAGATTTTAAAATTAAACATTAAAAAATATTATATCTCATACCTAATGGATGACTATCCGAAGAAAATCAAGCAAGTTCATGGTTTGAGTGACTGGTTGTGAGTTTGCTCCTTTAGCTAGTGTGATCAGGATGGACCTCTTTGAGGAGCAGACATTGGTGCTGCACCTAAATGAAAAGTCTAACATGAAGTTCTGGAGGAAGAACAGTCAAGGCAGAAGTCACACTAAGTGCATGATTTCTGAGATGAGAATGGATTAGAAAGAAGTTAAACATAATTAAGTGCAGAAAACAAGAGAGAGAAGGATAAGATGCCAGAGCAGAGAGGTAAGCAGGACCAGATAATCATTCCCAGACAATCTTGATGAGGAATTTGCATTTTATTCAAGGATATCAATGAGAACTGCAAGAAATTTAAATAAACTGATTAGATGATAGGAAAAAGAAAAGACAATTCATTTGAAGTGTGGTGTTGGAAAAGGGCTCTACAGATACTTGGACAACTAGAAAGATGAACAAATGTGTCTCAGAGCAAATTAAACCTGAAACATCACTGGAAACAAAGAATGACAATACTTTGCACACATCATGAGAAGGCAGGGTTTCTTGGAAAAGACAATAATGTTAGGAGAAATAGAAGGCAGCAGGAAAAGAGAAAGACCACATATGAGATGGATTGAATCCATAACAGAAGCCACAGGCATGAGTCTACAAGAGCAGAAAAGTGAAAAGCAGAGCTTTTGAAGACAGGACATCATGGATATCACTTAGTCATAGCTGCCAGGAGTCAGAGCTGACTCAATGGCACATTTTTCAAGAAACACGCTAATTTCTCTGTGGTAAATAGACAGTAGGAAGAATAAATATGGAATCACAGAGATCTCACAGAAGGCTATTGCAATCTTTAATGATGATTGCATGTATTATCTAGTTGGTCAACTAGTATTGCCAGTATATTATTCTTATTTTCAAAAGGGATTGCAAAGATTTATACATATAAAGGATTATGACAGAAATGGTCAACTGCCCACCAAAGATTTCTGCTCTTCTTTCAGGATGCAGATTCAATGCTGAGAAGTAGCTGCTCAGCCCAAGTTTCCTTCATATCTAGGTACAGTGATGAAGTAATGATGTGCATATGTAATGTCTGTCTCTTCTGTATCAAGGTGATTAGGAAGTAGGGGTAACTTCACCTTCTTTTTTCCTTTCCACTGTTTGCTGAATGCCTTGCCCCTCTTCCAGGGAGACCCTCATAGTCATTTCTTTTAAAATGTCAGATCCCTTATTCTCCCCCAATGACTGTATGGAGCAGTTCCCCCACCCCTGAACCCATTCCCAGCTCCAACATCCAGAAATACAAAAATACTTATTAGACTGCTACCTGACCAAGTATAATTTTTTGTTGTTTTAACACCCTGAAATACTGGGATTAAAAAACAAAAAAGAACAGTACCTAGCATTTTAGCCTTCCTGTAATTAACAGAGAACTCCATAGCATTGCCTCTTCCACAGGTTTTATATTTAAATATATATTTTTTTAAATCTGTAAAATTTTCCATATATGTGTAAGTGGAGATAGGTCTTTAAAGCTCTACTGGACTAAAGGCTCACTGAAATTTAAACTCATGGTCCAAATTCTTACAGAATCTAGTTTAGAAGTTACCAAAGAAGATCATATTTTTAGTTAACAAAAAGTAGAGTTTTAAAATTTATTATACAGATCTCTATAGAACCACTAAAACCCATAATACAGAGCTTGTCTGCTTTGTGATAAAGCCAAAGCATTAGAAACAAAATTTTGCACTTTTTGTTTGTTTGTTTTATTTTCTTTGAGGAGAAACTATTTAGGAGATACTTCAGGTAACTTCAGGCAATGTGAAATCTACCAATGCAAACAGCACTGGCCACTTGAAATATTTTCATTCTTAATTATTTTTGAACACTAAAATCACAGCTAATTTTTTTTATCTACGTGAACACATCTATTATAATTTTCTTATAGAAAAAATACAATAAGACATATTCAAGTACAGTGCTATACATTTGTAATCTGAGGAAACAAATACTTTAACTCCAGATTTGCATTAAATTGCTTGAATCATCATCAGAATTTGCACTCTTTCTCACTCTCTCTTATTCACAGAATTCTGTTTGCCTGAAAATAAAGTCAATTCTACAGACAAGACAGCAGGACTTTCAAACAGAGTTTGAGAAGATTTATGAACAGTAAGGTTTATATTTAGAACAACACAGTATTTGAAAGGAAGCCTCATTTTCTTTTACACTAAACAAGCTTTACGTTTCATTTGCATGTGTGCCATGTTTCAGCAACATTATGTGTCCAGAGAGATGACATTATGACTAATTTCATTCACATTTAAGAGTAAATGTAGCTAGTTTGAGAGGAAAATAAAATGAAAACACTTAGTAGTGGTCTGGAATAAGGAATAGAAAATAATAACTTTTAGTAATCTAATGTAGAAGGTTTAGTAAAACACAACTGTAGAAGACATTTTTGGTTGACACAGTAGTATTTGAGGCATGGTGCAGCCCAAATAACAAATAGAGGTTGAAAAAATACATGACATCAGAATTTGGAAATAGCTAATTTTCCTGTAGGTACTTCGCTATTTACCTTTTACATTTCTCTGTCTGTCTGTCTCTCTCTCTCTCTCTCTCTCTCTCTCTCTCTCTCTCAAGCTATTTCTTGGATGCCCAGGATCGATTCACTGGGTTTCACGGCCTGCTCTACAAATCCCGGTTCCCTAACCTTCATGTTGTTCCCCCACTGTCACTACTCTGACTATCCCCAGTATGATCGAATCTGACTGTTCCAACAGAGCATTCATTCCATGTATTCCTCCTCTCCTCTCTTTCATTTCAATGGCAGGCATCACAATTGATTATAACATTCTTTCCTGTTGAGCCCCAAGGCACAGACTCAATGTATCATAAGACAATATACTCTAGGAAGCCACTACCTTTTGTCAGAATTAGTACTTTAGTGTAATAAAGTAAAAATGGTTAGTATAATAAATGCATTAAATAAATAATCCTCCCAAGAGACTTTTACTTTTTCAAATAGTATATTAAAAAAATAATTTAAAACATGCTTTTTGGCATCCATTGCCAGATATGTGGAGAGGACAAAAACTACTATACATAATGGGACAATGAAAATAAAATGATGTAAGAGCCCATTTAGCCCAGCTTGCTGGAGTGGTGGGTAGGACATGGGCAAATAGGTGATGAAAGAATAACATCTGAAATGAGTTTTGAATTTTTACTAGGACTTATCCAGAGCAACAGTGGCACAGAGAAAAAGGTGGAAGAGGGAAGAAAGTAAAAACAATAATATGGTTGAGAGTACCAGGAAACACAGTAAGAGGTGAGCCTTGAGAGTTTTGCGAGAGCAAGATTTTTTGAAAAGAGCAGTTCAGAAAAGTAAGGTTAATTAATGATAATATGTTGGTAAAAGAGTATTATAATGCTGGTTCAAAATAAGTATGTGAATAGAGTATATCCAAGAAAGAAAACATTAAAACCACCACAACAATAACAGGACCATTTAACCCCATTTTTCTGTGTCACTGTGTCACTGTTATGTCTTCAGAAAGCTGAATACCCTTTCATATTATGATTATTTGAAGAATTTTGCTACAGTAATATTTTCATTTAATGCCTTTACCAAGGTTTTTTTATTGATAAAAAATTCTACTGACTTTATTTTAAATCACAAGCTCAAAAGAATATATAATATTTAAAACATTTCTACATTTATCTGAAGTATTCACTTCAGCATACACATTACACACAAAAATAGATGCCATTATTTTAATTTATGAATTTATAAACAATTGTCTAGGGAATGTTGGCCATAAACCCAAAGCTGGACACCTGTTGAGGTCTAAAACCCTGGCTTTAGGAAATTTTATTGAAAAATGAACTTACTAAACACATATTAATGTTTTGCTGAGAATTGGTGCCAGATTCTCTTTGAGAAAATACTTAAAAAATAGAATTTACTATTAATTCAAATTATCACTCTAAATATATATGAATATTCTAGTCTTGACCTACACAAAGAAAAAGAACAAACATAATTTATTCTAAGGCCTGGAATCCCATTCAAATATGAGACAATAGATTTGGCAATGCCTAGAAGGGGGATAAGGGCCATGATGGAAAAATAAAATGCTCTTTATTTAAAAATTCCAAGTGGCATGTGGCTGAATGACTTTGAAATAGCTTTTACCATTTAGACAAATAACAAATCAGTTTAATAGTTTGAGTTTTGGCAATATAAATATTGACAAACAAAACAAAACATAACTATTTTCACTTCAGAAATGCAGAGGATATTAACAACTTTACAATTCTATGCCAGGACATAACTATCAAAAGGTATCACAATTTTATATTCTGTTTTATCTACAGTAATGTGATTTAACACTTTTGCCTTCAAATTGTTTTATAAAGAACAATTGTAATAAATTCTAATGAAAATGTCACATTCTTTTCAAAGGTGGAACTAGATAATGTAATTTTTGTGTTTATCTTCTTTTTAAAATATCTAAGCCAGTTAGAGAGATGATGTTAGGCACCATCACTCTAAGAAAAATAAAATAAAAAGCACAATATTTTTCCCTCGGAGGATTCTTCAAATTAATTATCTCTTTTATAAGTTAAAACAGACAAGTAAAAATTCAATGAGAATTTCAGGTTGACATATTTACCTACATAATATGTTGCCATTACCATTCAATTTAATAGATACTGCCAATATATTTTAGCTGTTCAAGTAAAAGAAGCTAAACTCAACTTCAGAATTGTCTATAATATAGAACATTTTTAATCATAATATTTAAGCAGCTTTCTTTTGTATGACATGATTCATGGTAAAAATGATAATTTTCTAGATACAGAAAAATGCTTCACCTCAATAATTTCCACAAGCAGTTTGCAACTCTTAACAAATTAGAATTGCTTCTTCTGAATTGATAAGAATAAAATGATAAGGATCATTTTACAATTATGAAAATAGAAAAACTCGAAGTAGATATTTCTTGTTTGTAAAGAATAAATGGTCACATAGTAGGAATATTATGAAACACTGAAGATCATGCAGACATAAGTAATTTTGGTTCCTTGTTCCTCAAGGACAAGAAAATAAATGCTTTCATCCATAATTTGGAGCTAATCATCTGAGGCCTTAAATACCTAGCATATTTTTTTATTTTTAAAAAAAGATGTTCATGAAAAATATCTGTAGATAGTGATGATGACTGCACAATGTATGTAATGTCAGTGAATATTCACTTAAATCTGGTTCAAGTAGTAAATTTTGTTATGCATATTTTACCATAAAAGTAGATGTTGGTTTCATTACATTTATACTTACATATAAATAACTAGAAAATATCTCTTTAATTATATAGGAATAAACACTGCAAATACAATCATCTGTTATTTTATAATTTATTCTAAAGTATGTTTCAAGAGTCTCCACCTTGAAACAGTTAAGAGTCTGGCTGAATTAATAATATTTTTTCTTGCAGATTTTCTCAATTTTCTTATTTATAATTATCAAATTCTGATAATACATCAGAAATTTGATATATTAAAAAAACTGTTTATTTCTAACATATATTCTAATCTTAGGGGTGAGAATATAAATGGAAATGGAAAAATTGGGTTTGCTTTGCCTTATAAGAGTTATGAATATTTCTACATAGATATGTATGCTGGCTCTTTTCAGACCAACATTATCTCAAATGTATGAATAGGTAAGTACTAATGGTGGATTGGAAAAGTGAGTTTTTTAATAAATTTACTTCTCTAAAATTGTCTGAATGATGATGTTGGCCAAATTGGAAAATTAGCAATAGTTCTTCAATTATAGCTAATCCTTATAAAAACACAAGGCTTCTCTTCCAATATCTGTTTTTAAGATGTGTGAAATAAAGTTACTGTTACAGCATAGTAGAGTGGTTCAAATCTCTGCTCTACCTATTATCTGTGACCCTAGGTAAGTATGTAACTCTCTCTTTGTATCTTCACCTATAAAATAGTAATAATAGTATTAATTACTTCATTAGTTTTGGAGGAGATTTAATGAGTTAATGCTCTCTTAGAACAATGTCAGACACACCGTTAACTCTCCTAAATGTTAGTTTTCACTATTATTCTTATCTCCAATGTAAAAAAATCTATTAGAGTTCATTACACTCAAAATGAATTCAGAGACTGAATTACAGAATTTGATACTACACTGATCAAATAAACAAAGACTTGCCAAGTTTGTCCTTGGCTAATTGGCAGGTATGTAATTACTAGGGAGTTAAAAAATAATTTCATCTAGTGTCAGGATGTGTGCTTCTAATATTGTATTACCTTTTTTGCATCTTAAGCACAGTGAGGTAGACAGTAACTTCTGAAAGTTCAAATTCCACAAACATTTCTCTTTTCTCTTGGTCCCTTCCTCCTGTATTACCTCTGACAAAGCTTCTGTCCCTGGCTGTGGCACCTTGTAATTAGCAACAATTAATTAACCTTACTGAAAACCTGTGTAGCTGATTTGAGCTCTTTTCTCTCCTTTTTTTTTCTCTCTTTGTGTTTGTAGATCTTAGGGTTTGGGAAGAAGTTCAGTCAGCAGGAATTTCTTTTCTTTTTAATATACATAGCACAAATCCAGTGGATATTTTATATAAGATTTATTTCCCCTATAATTCCATAAAGGTTGGAAAATATAATAGCTATAGTGTCTGTTTTCTGAATTTAATATATGTTTATGATTTCCTATTTCACAGTTAGTGTGTATTAGCACTACTATTATTTCCAGTCAAAATAAATGAAACACCTTTGTTTTAGACTCTTCTAATCTTAATAAACAAACAAAAAGGTTTGAATGCAAAGCAATGATTTCATAGTTTATAAAATTTGCATATTATGTGAATGGCCTATGCATAGGAATTACTATTAGTTTTTATTTCTTAACTTCCTTATTGCTTTGTTGATCATCTGCCCCAGAGTAAATCTGTTAAATGTCACCAATCAATTATTCTTATATCTAAAATAAGCTTAAGGGTGTAGAATCAATATTCCATTCCAGAAATCAAGTTACAGATCCTGCCCTTGAAATTTAACTATACAAAATTAGGTCCTGACAGAAAAATATTAGTTCTGCCAAACTCTAATGTTATAAATGAAGAGTAATATAGTTAAATGTAAGGTAAATGAAAAAAAAAATAAAAATAGACCATATCTAACAAGAAGTTTTGCTCAGCTTTTTTATTCATCATTGGTTCCTTGGGTGTTTCAGTTATTCTCTTTATTAGATCATTTAAGACCCTGGTTGTGAAATAGATTAAAACAGTAATTTGCAATTTATATTTAATAGAGACTGTTCATTGGTTTATAAAATGCTAAAATCTATATATTATAAAAACTAGGTTATACTTATTAATGAGTAATGTTTATTGCATATCTTCTTGTGCATTTTCTGTGGTGATACTGAAGTTTGTTGGTCAAAGTTCTAATTTTATACGTACGTAACTGACCTTGGGTTATTTTTTCATCTGGCCACAGATTTCTTATGTGTGCTGATGAATCACTTCATCTCTTGGTGTACAAATTTCTTTACTTCAAAATCACTTTCATTTATCTCACAGAATGTCTTATGTAAATCTGATAGTATCTGCAATGGGCTATGGTCTTTTTCCATTGGCTCTCAAATGGTTATAACAACCCATTTCCCCTTGATTATAACCATGTAAGTTCACCGAGCTATATCAACATAAGACAGCCTCTTAAAATTAATCATTAAAGAGTTTTCTTAAATGCGGAGATGGTCCTCTTTTCTCTCCAGTCTGTTCTCTCACTTTGGGGTGCTTCCTCATATCATTATTAATGTAACAACTTTATAAGTATCTGACATTAATAAGTACCTACAGTATGCATACTTATATTAGAATTTTTGAATATGTATAATAATCCCTGTTAAGAATTTTACTCATCAGCAGTAATTTTTAATACCTATACTATTAAATTTCTTCAAAATAATAAATTTTCAAAAGAATTTGCAAAAATTATTTATTCATTTCAGTATGTCTAAGCATCTTGCAACATTTTCTTCTTTCTGAATACCCCTCTGAATATTATCTACATTTGATTAAAAAGCAAAGTAAAACTACAAACTACTTGATTTCCTATTTTATATCAGATTTGCTACCATTAGCCGTATAATGAGTAATTTACAAATGGTAGTCATTTCCATAATAGATACAAGTTTAATAATGTTTTATGCCACAAAGGCAATAATTTTACTCATATTCCTATATTAATAACTTCTGTATTTGTCCCCTCTGATGACTTCAAAAGTTGGAGTAATGACACAATTCAAAATGAGACAAAAATTAATTCATAAGTTACTTTCACAAAGAAAGTATCTTGGTGTTTAAAACCACTAAGCTCAACTTCATTCTTCAATGATCCTACAGAGTTAGGATATTCCAAATAATGTAGTAGCAGTTTCATGTTTATGGTTAGGACCACAATAATTAAGCCAACAAAAAAAAGTAATGCTTTTTTAAATGCATATATTTCAGTAATTTAGTGGTGTATATGCACGTGTGTATACACATTTATAATATTTTGAAGTGGCTTACTAGCTGTTGTGTTAAATTGGCTGTCATTTCAGACCCTTGTAAAATTTAACTAAAAACCCATTTAATAACAGCCCATTTCAAATGAAGATTAAGGGTAATTTTCTATTATCAGTATAACTGTACTTAAAAGTAAGTCAGTCAGGATGATTTTTCTAAAGCTAGCTTTCCGACCACACTCGCAGATTTCATTGTTCTTTGGTTATTGGGCACATTGGTCCCTACCTTTCTTTCATTTCAGCATTTTAGTTTTCAGGGTAAATGTTCTAAATGTTCCATGACATCATTACAAAGGATGCAAATTATTTGATCATTTATGTTCAAGTACTCTAGGGGAATTAACTTCATCTTCCATTTAACCCTTAGTTGAAAATGAAATATTTTACTTGTACATAGCGTTTAGACCTTTTGGTCACTATCTAAATACACTTTTAATACAAACATTTGTTTCCTAACCTTTCTCAATCAACTATGATTAGAAAAAAGTTACCCGGTATTTGAATTTAAAAAACCCTAAAAATCCTTCAACACGTATTATGATGCTCACACTTATGGCCTGTATGTTGTGATCACTCTCAATATAGACATAGAGTGTCCAATTATTATCAATAATTGGCAAAAATCCTATTCCTTGTGTAAATACTTTTGCAAGAGATTACAATTTCCTTAATGGGGATATATATTATATACATAAACTATATATATATACACACACACACACACACACACACACACACACACACATACATTTACATGTACATCCATATGTACATGCCAAGGTTATAACAGCTCACCGAGTTGTTTGTACAGTGCTGCCAATGTAAGCACAAGGTGGCAAGTTCACAAACTTATCAGATTTAGGGCAAGACAGCAGTTCTGATGGCCATTCCAGAAAAAGAGTTCCAAAATTGCTTTGAAGGGTGGACTAGGCACTGGCATCAGTGCACAGCTTCCCAAGGAGATTACTTTGAAAGTGACTATAGTGATATTCAGTAATAAGGTATGCAACACTTTTTTTAGGATTACTTTGTGAAAATAATTGTCTGGTATCCTATACCAAATTACTATTACATACAGAGTGGCAAATAAATGTATACGCATCTTAAGAAAGGAAAAAACTGTATTAAAACAATAATACTCAATATATACCAATAACAAAGGATGAATACAAGTCACATTGGACTTCTGCAATAACAAGAGATGCTCAAAGTGGTTACCATCAATGTCCAGACACTTCCAGATTACGGCAACTACTGCTTAAAATATTGACATGTCTTAATATGTGTATATATATTTTTTGGCACCCCTAGTATTTATAATACAAAATCATCCTCTTTATTTATGGAATTAGAGACACAATACATCAGCTTTAATCAGCTGTCTGCTTTTCCTTTAGATTTGAGAAAACACTTCGGAGTACTTACGTTACTTGACCTAACTCACATAGGTAGGAATAATCAGAGGAAAGATTCAAACTCACATAGACTGACTGAAAAATTTGTAACTTTCAACTTTAAATGCTTTTCCATGCATGGTATTCATTCAACACTTGCTCCCTATTACTTTATTTTTCATACTGCTCAATCCAAACTTTAGGGGTGATTTCTAGGAAAATTGAGAAAAACTTTCTATTGCATATGTTGTATATCTTTGCTGTTATTTTAATAAGTTTACTCTCTCAAAATGGATGATTTCATCTTCTCAAGGGAATATTTTCATTGGGAACTATGGACTGAGCAGATGGGAAAGATGAGAACTCTAAGAATAAAGCAATTATACAAGCATTAATTCTGCCCATTAACGTCTTACTTTGCCCTGTTAATAAGATGGATCATTTTCCTAAAGGCTTTTTTCTTCTCCAAGGAAAAGGTATTCTCACAAAAAATGAATACAATAACTTTTTAAGCAAATTTTTATTTCTGTTTCTGTGATTCAAAGTTTCAGTTGTTGAAGAATATATAAAGGAAAGAAACACCATGACTATGAAACATCTGAGGTGCTCTACATATGTTCTTATAACATTATGGTCATGAATCTCGCTCATTAAAAACTTACATGCTGCTTGACTCAGGGAATGAATGTTGTCTGTGGAATGTTGACTTAATTGGGTTGAAGCTATTAATTCACTTTGTCACCTGCTAATGTTGCCAGAAGATTCAGTATGATGTTTTACGTATATCCACTTTTTCTTCTTTTTCCTCCAGGCCACACGATGAAATGACTGGAGTTAATGCTCAGGTTATTATAATTCTCAGAAAACTATTAATATCAAAATAGTTTTAATTGCTAAGAAAATTTTTGCTGACAATGTTCTAAATCATTCTTTTAATTGCAGCAAGGACCAATGCTTAGATTGAACAATAAGTTTCACTGGGCTAGCACTCCAGACACATTAAACCTCTTAATAAAAAAATCATAATTTTAATTTTAGTTATATTTTAACCATATTTTATTATAATAAACACATTTTAAATATGGCTAGATTTTTATTTTGAATGTATTTAAATCTGTTGCTATTCTCTCAGGAAAACAGAAGCCATGCTAGATGTAAATACAGGGAAAATTTTAATGGGCAATTGTTAAAAAGGTGTTCAAAGTCTTAAAGAATAAAAATAAGAAGAAATGGAGGAGAGCTAGAGAAGCAATTGAAAAACAAGAATTGATTACCTAAGGACCAGGAATATGCCACTTCTCCTGGGCAAGGAGCCAGGATATCAGGGGGACCTGCTGGAATTACAGGAGCTCCACTGCCCCTGGCTAATGAAAACACACTGTGACCTCAGAACAGGACTCCGAAAGGCCTCATTCCCCTGGAATGTATGCTCAGACAACCCAGGACCTCATTGAGGCTTACTGCCACATCCAGTTTTCTGGGACTGCTAGCGTTACCACCAGAAGCAGAAAATGATAGATTTAAAAAATAAATAACTAAAAAGATTTTCTTCTATCATCCAATCTCCAGCAGTGGTTCCAACTGGCAGCATCTCTCAGAAGGCTAAGAAAAGAAGCCTGGGGAATGTATCTGCCAGCTTGAAGGGGAAATATGGAGGTGGGAGGCAAAGAAAAAGAAGACTCAGCAAAAATTTATTCTATTTTTTTCTTGCAATTATATTTTATTCTTGCTATTCATTGAGGTGATTTCTGCAAAGTGCCTTTGTCAGTGTTTTAACCATTATATAGATACACAAGAAGTGTCATCCTCATCAGTGAAGGCTTTTCTAAAATCAAATTTATATTACAAAGAGGAAATCTAAAATCACCCTTGAATATCAGCCTGTTTGCTAAGAACCTACCCTTCAGGTGGTCAGATATTAATATAATATTGGCCAGCTAGCAACAACAGGCTAATTCTGTGAATGGCCTGAGGTATGCTGTGAATGATTCATCTCATAATAAAAATCATTTCATAATTGAGGAAAATAAATCCTTTCTCTTTATAAACACTATAATGACCTCTTTCGCAAATATAAAGTCTATTGTGCATTGGGCATTAGAAAAGGGGATCATACAATCAGGAAATTACACAAATATTGTTATGCTTTATATCTAGATCTTAAATAAATGTACATGTATATATGTCCATATATGGTATATACACACACATAGCTATCATATATCATATATTTTGTGTGTTGTAAGTGGAGTGCTTAAATATCAGAGACTGAGCAGAAGAAAATGTAAAAAAAAATACTTCTAATGGCCCTAAATCTAATTATATCATCAGGAAAAACTTGACATATCCCTCTGTTGACCTACAGTAGGACTTTAAGACCTAGTGCAATTAATTGTCCACACATAAAAGTAACATATCACTTTTATCACTTGCTTCTGTAATTCTTTCAGCCTTATATTTTGGATCTTCTTACATTTGCTAGCTTATTCCTAGTACTTAAAATAATTAGCCCTTAAACATAAAGATTCAGATTAAGTTTTTCTGACATCTCAAAGTTTCCTTTATTATGTTCTTATTCCTAAATGATATGGCAGCTGGAAGAATGTCATTCTACGTGGACACCATTGATGCACATGGGTCAGAATAACTTAGCTAATTAGTGACCAAGTTGGGATAAAACTCAAGTTTCTAGGAATTAATATGCTTGAAAATCCTTTCCCCAATTTTGTAATGTAACAATGACAAGGAATTAGTTTTCTCTTATTGCTATGAAAAATTGCCACAAACATAGTTGTTTAAACAACAGAAAGGTATTTCCTCAGAGTTTTGTAGGTCTTAAATTTGACGGGTCTCACTTGGCCAAAATCAAGGTAGCTGCAGGACTAGTTCGTCTGAAAGCTTTAGGGAAAAATCTGTTTCCTTGTATTTTTAACTTCCACTTTCCTTTGCTCATGATACTATCCTCTATCTTAAAACCCAGGAATGGCTAGTTGAATCCTCACTTAGAATCACTCTGACCTCTTTGTTAGTCACATCTCCCTAGATATGACTCTTCTGTCTTTCTTGTGTTTTTTAGAAACGCTGGTGATTATATTAGGCTCTTTTGGATAATCCAGGACTATCTCCCTTTGGTAAACTCAGCTGACTGACTAACTTAATTCCAGCTGCAATATTAGTTCCCCTTACACAGGCACTTTGGGAATGATGTTACTCTGTCTGCCACAGTCAGTAAAGGTGGTAATACATATAAACGCCCCCATAGTTTTGTTTACCAATCATAAAGGCCCTATCAGGAAAGTAGTAGCAGCTTCATTTTGTAAGAGAGGAAACATTCTATGTGGCTTTTAGTTTTTATTGGTGGATATTTCTAAGACATATAAATATAAATTCTTGGAATTATTAAAGATTTTATTCTGTAGAATATAAATAACTGAAATTAAAAAAAAAACTCTACCATTTTCTTTGGAAGATCTCAAAGTGTGGGATTTTAAAAAGCTTCAGTTTTGTGAAAAAGAGACAAAAATAATATACTACTGACTTTAGATCTATTAAAAAGTTATGTGACTAAAGTTTAATATGGTATTATCACAAATTTCTAAGACCTAAAGGTGGTTAATGATATAGTTGTGAATAAATGACTCAACATTGACTATTATTTGTGGTTAGTTTTTATAAACACTTCATCTGTCGACTCTCTCTCCAGATCTCCCCTAATATCGCATAATCTCTCTGAATTTGTTTTTGCATCAAGAAAGAAAGTTAATAATTTTTTTACCTTGCAAGATAATAGTTAGGTTAAATAAGATAACATGGGAAAATAATCTGGGATATAATAATTGGTCAATAAACTGCAATTAATAGATTATCACTAGCATTATTCTCATCTGCACAGGACGTAATACAGCATAGTTTTGCTAAAAAAAGACAAGGAAGGGTGATGACATGATGACAGTCCTCAATTTTGAGCTCAAATTATATATAATATACTTATATTTAAATTATGTTTTAGTTTCCTAAAAACTAGTGATTAGAAAAAATATTTGCTACAAAGATCCTCAAAAACAGTGAATTTGTTAGTGCTTTGAAATATGAATTTTTAAAAAATCAATTATTATTTAATGAATTGTGTAGAGAAATTATTATTTACTGAATTGTGTATCAGTCACAATTGGATCCAATCTTTCAGCTGCGTTCTATCTGGACTTACAAAAAAATCATCTTTGCAAGAGAAATAAACCTGCTTTCAATGTGACAAATTGTCCAGGCTTCTTAGAGTTTATCATTAGTACAATTTAGAGATGATGATACTGAGAGCCTTTCTCTGCAGATGTGTCAGTGCCAAAAGCCAGACCAGGGCCATATGGCTAGATGGATTCACATACCTGAGGCTCACCTGTACTTACTAAAATTAAATTAAATTTTAAAAGTTTGTGAAGATGAGTTTCAATTACCAAATAAAATTTGAGCTAGAGTTATGTGCTCTGGTGATATTGCACTAATAATATTTTAATATACTACACTATAGTATATTTTATAAAATCATAATAAATTTATATTCCAGTTGATATAAAATTATAAAACATGCAAAATGTTAACTTTCTAAAGAATATATGTTTGTGTGAATTATTTCTACATATATTATAATAATGTTATATTGTTAAGTAACATTATTTCTAACATATTAGTGGTAGCATAGATTATATAATCCCATATATGTTTGAGGACTTTTTATATGTTACAAAATAACACGATGACTTATTTAGTGTATTGTTAAAAACACAAACATCTAAAGGTAACTTTAAAGATAAAGCTGTATACACATCATAAAGTATATAAATGTCTAATCACTATGTTGTAGACGTGAAAGTAATACAATATTGCATTTCAACTGTAATTGAAAAGCTAAAAAAAGATAAAGTCATGTAAAATTAAAAGGATAGTTTGTTAATAGTATAATCTATATCCTTTTATTTAATTTCATTGAATATTTTTCTTTCTAATTTTGTGATGAGAAGCCTTTAGTAGGATATGATAGTTTTTTCCATTAAGTTAAAGGAAGAAAGTCCTCAATTAATGTAAAATTCTTAGCTGAGTATCATTAGAAATCATAGGTGAGAATCAACTCTATGCTTCATACATATACTATTCCTATAAACTATAATATTTATTATTTTTCAAATTTAACATAAAAATACTGCATAAGGTGAACTTTTAAAAGTAATAAAAGTGGAAATGGATGGTAGAATAGTTGAGCTGAAGGCATCATTAGCCATATCAACTCACGTTCAGTGTGTTTCTTCCCTTAAAAGTGTTATCATTACCTTTTCACTGTAGGCATTGACACAAAGTGCCTATTAACATGGCCTGGGCATATCTTATTCTCTGGTCTCATGTAGTTAAGCCGAAATGAGCCAACCTGGCCCTAAGTGATTTACCATATATTTACATTCATTCTTCCCAATAAGAGTGAGATAGTTGTTACTGTCAATATTTAGAAAAAACAGTGCGCTGTGCAAACTTCAAAGAACTATAAGAATGCTAAAATTAACACACCAAGAATGAGATGAATATGGATCAGACTCAGTGCCTTAGAGTATTAACATGCAGTATCACAAAGGTCATAAATGGGAGAAGAGAATTACATTAAGGTCTGTATTCCAAACCAGCTGTGTGGTAGTGTCAGTATGAACTGCATCTAAAGGCATTGACAGTGCCTACATTTATCCAGGAACAACACTGAGCTCTGTATTTTATACAAATTAGTTCAACCATCAGAACACCACGTCGTAGTAATTGCATTAACATTATCATTCCTGTTTTACATTGAAGAAACCGAAGTAACAGAACGGCTAAACAACTCACCCAATATCACCCAAGTATTAAGTGAGAAAATTAGAACTGGAGCTAAATTTGGTTTAGCTCCAAAAGCTATGGTTTTAACTATATCTACTTCTCTGGTAGCTGCATCTGCCTGAGCACAGCTCCACATCCTCATTTTGCATTAGGGCTGTTGCCTGCTTGTTAGCAATTCTGCTCTTCAATTTGAAAGAAAAAATGCAAAGTAATCAATATTTACTGAGCATCAGAGTGTCAAATGAGATTTCTGCAACGTGTAGGGAGAAGGCCAGCACATGGCTTTGCTTCATAGTCCTTGCTTAGTAATTATTTGTTAATTGATTAGTAAACATGCTACTCAATGGGTTGATGGTAAAAACACCCTTGCAAATTCAAAGAAATGTAAGGCTACACTGCCATGCACATTAACAAAAACAAAAATGGTAAAGTTTTAGATTTTTTTCTTGAAATACAGAAAATTCTATTGGACACATTTTGCAATGTATTCAGCTATCTAGATGTTTTAAGCCTTGAAGTTTTCAGAAATATTTCTAAAAGGTACATTGGCTTCATGTACTATAGATGAGTTTATAATCATATTGTGCTACCATTTAAATTCCATCCCAACTTGGGATGAAAAGGATATAAATGCATTACAAACACAGTCTCAAATTAGGAGAGTGAACCCAATTTTATCAGGTTCTGACAGCTTAATATGCTGAAAATAGTGGGGTACATTTTCAAAGCAGCATGCTCTAATTTAGCCATGTAGCTCATGTTTATTTTAATGGTAGTTGCACAGTAAAATCATTACAAAACACTCTGAACACATATCCAACTGTGTCTACTAAGGGAAAGGGAACATTTAGAGAACTAAAAAAGGAAAATTATTACTAACCTTAGCCAAAAGATGCTCTCCAATTTTGTTTGCTTAATTTCTGTGTGCTTACGCTTTAGTTAGATATCATAAATAGGAACTGATATAAAAAGATTTTTAAAAATTTAATTTTATGTTGAATGTGTCACAATTCAAAAAGCTGTGTATCTTGGGACATTAAGTAACCAGTATTGATCTTTCTACCTATAAATTTTTGTTCTTTAACAGTCAAAAATTCTAATTAATTATAACCATGTTAATTACATGATCAAAACCCAGTGAAATGAATAGAGAGATTTACTCCATCAGGTGGCCTCTTTTCTCAAAAACTATTAACACATCATAAACAAAATATTAATCTCACATTGGGTTTAATTTATTTTATTTATTTTTCCACATGGGTTTTACATATGGGTAGGACCACATCTCCAAAATAATGACTTATAAAATAATTTACAGTTATTGCCCTATCAGGATAAGAGCTGGTAGCTCTTTTATTTCACTGCTTTGTCCAATACCATCAATTTAAAGTCTATCTTGTATGGGAGACTCTGTGTGTGCGT
Organism: Lyroderma lyra; assembly: GCA_004026885.1. NCBI lineage: Eukaryota > Metazoa > Chordata > Mammalia > Chiroptera > Megadermatidae > Lyroderma > Lyroderma lyra. The sequence goes on from PVJL010003366.1 coordinate 115,553, forward strand.
GTGTGTGTGTGTGTGTGTGTGTGTGTGTGTGTGTGACACATAATTCTGTGAAGTCTTTCAGATTTTTGAAATTTACATTATGAGTACCATGTACAACTACAGTGTCAAAATATGAAATAACTTTTAGGTAGAAATTTTCCACAACCTCCTTTAACTATCTGAGCCTGATCATAAGACCTATAGAAGCTAGTGTTTATAGTGCTAGTAAGAGTTACATTTTGCTGTGTAACTTTTGGGAAGTCTCTTTCAAAGGATCCCTATGCACTGTAATGCACAGACCAAGCAGAAAAAAATGAGAGATGTCATGGGCAGTACAGAACAGATGTTCCTCCAGCCACGCTTTGTCAGGAGGTAGTGAAGTTTCTCTGAATTTTGTCTTGACACTTAGAGAAATAATCATGTCTTTGTACTTTTGTGGTACTCTCTAATGAGGATGTGAACATGCTTACAGATTTTAATTCACAAGTCTTTACAACACCTTTCTTTAGAAAGTGATAAACATCTTTTAATTATTAAAAATTCAGATGAGTATAGAGCATATCAAAGGCTATCATGCATATTTATGGCAAAAAAATAAAATTTGTTTTATCATTCTCTCTGAGCATCTAACATGTCATTAAAGGGTACTAGGCTTTGGACAATGGGCTTCTTCAATATCTTAAGAAGCATTTATAATATGCAAGACCCTACAAAGTATTAGTATCAATTGTTAAATATAAATACATAATAGTTGTCAATGCACACTTTAACTCTGTGTTCCCAAAAGCCAGACAGAATTTTATATGGGTGATGCCTACACCCATGCAAGCATCATGTAATTTCAGGAAAAATAATGGAAAAAAAAATAATACAAATGACCAGCACAATATGTTGTGGGAGGACAACTTAACATTATAGTAATGCGCATACTGGTAATTTCTGTTCTGGCTCTAAATAACAATATTAATACTTTTCTGGGTCTAGCTTGCTTATATTTTAAACATATCAATATCATTAAATTTGAGATGCAATATAATGGTTTACTGGGTTATGGCCTTTGGCAAGTTATTTAGCCCACCAAACCTCAGTTTCCCACCTCTGAGAGGAAATGGGGATGGTAGTAAATGTTCCTACATCATCAGATTGCTACGAGAATAACTGAGTTATCTTATACAAAGGACCTAGTGCCTAGAAATTTACCAATAGTAATTAGTGTTATTATTGTCATAGTTATCTGAGTGTTCCCAGAAACATTAATTTTTTTTTAAAAATATTTTGCCACATAATTAGCTAAAATAAATAAATTTATTTTTTTACAGCTTTATTGACTCTACAATTAACAAATACAATTGTCAGATATTTAAAGTGTACATCATGATCATTTAATTTGCACATACATTGTATGAAGATTTCTCCCATCTACTTCTAGAATCTCACATACTTACCTTTTTTGTTTTTGTTTAGTGAGAACATTGAAGTTCTATTGTCTCTGGATAAATGTATTTCTAAAACTAAACAAAACAAATAGTGCTATGTTCAAAATGTTTGGAATTCGACATGTTAGAGTCAAATAATATTTTTTTCCTTCAGTATATCTAACAGCTTTTGAAAAACTTATATGCACTCGAAATCTCCCAGAGGGAAATGTAGCATGGAATTCTCATTTCAGAAGACAAGTTGTAGGAAGATTCTTATGTCAAAGACTTCCTGGGAAATATTGATAAAGATGACCTCTCTTCAGAATATAATTTCCTTTGTTCCATTCTAGAATGAGTAGCAATGAAATAAGGGGACATGTTTTTAAGGAAGTTGTAAGGAAGACAAAGCCTCCAGCTGTAATTTCCCTGCATCAATTTCCTAGGTGGCACTTAAGGTTTTGGAGGGCATATTTACTCAATTTTTCATCTTACTTTTCTGGAATTCAGATTTCTCATTGAGAAATTATGACTTAACACTTGTGACTTTATTATATTCAAATAGTACCTTAAACCACAACGAGTTTGTGATGAATACCAGTAATGCGATCCATTATTATAGAATCTACAGTCTTTTTTTTCTTTTTAACTTTTCCTAATTTCTTAAAATATCTTCTAATGAAACATATTTGGAATTACTTAGAGCTGATTATTTTATATTTTAATATAGAATCACAAAATTCACAAATAACTTACTTAAATTATTTGCTACAGCAATAAACCCTACCAGGGCTTTAAACAGCAATTCTTGAAGTTGGTTTAACTTTTTTCCCCCAAATAATAATATGAATTTTAGCTTTATATTTACTTTACAAAATAAGTAAATCAGTAGCTATTGCATTCTACCTCCTCAGGTCACTATTTTATATATACATGAATTTTCCATTCTGGCCAGGAGAGTTTGTTCGTATGTACAATATACTGTGGTCAATGCATAAATATTTTATTTGTAGGTATTGTTATCTATGTACTAAGTAATAAGAAAGCTGAGGCTATGAAAAGTTAAACTGATCAAGGCTTACTTTGTGTTAGGCTATAGATGCTTAAAGTCATTTAAATTTTTCCAACAATTCTATGTGGTATGTGCTATGATTATGGTCGTTCATAGAGAAGTGAATAAAATATAGAAATTAAGTTACTTGTCTATGTTCACGTTGTTAACAAGTGTTAGACAAGGAATCTAAATTCTGGCCATGTGATTCCAAAGGCCACACACTTAAAATAATTACTTGCCTAGGTAGTATCTCTCTTTTAACTCTAAGCAACAAGTCTCCAATCCTAAGGCAACCAGTCAATCATTTACTTGCAAAATACAATGAGAAAACTGGAAGTTTTTAAGTGGTTACTTGATCCACTTTTTTAACTCTCTCAGCCAGCATCTGTGTGTAGTTTCAATACAGTAATAATCAAAGATAAATGATCAAAAATGTAATTATTGAATACCTACACTGCCATAATATTGGGGAAATCATGCAGGAGACAATAAGTTATAGGGAAGAAAAATATTAGAACTTTTATTTTAGAATAAATTAATTTTACCTTTTTAATATTTGTATTTTCTTGGTTTTTAATCTCCCTATTACAACATATCAGTATAGCATGCACTTATAGTGTTTAGAAATGAATAACTACCTTGATGTATGTACTCATAATTATTACTACTTTAATGATGGGATACAAAATTAAAATGTTTTGATATAGTTGAACTAGTCTATAAGGAATAATATTTTGGTAATAAGAAACTTTTATTCTAATTAGAGAGAATATGCAAAAAAGTTAGCACATTCCAGCATTCATTTAACAAGCATTGAGAATGCACAAGTAAACATAATATATAAATCAATTATATCAAGTGATGTGCTACAGAAAAGAACAGAAAGTCAGAAAGACTGTCAGAGATATATTCTTATACTAAATATTAAATAATTATTCATTGTGTTACATATGATAATTGTAAAGGGATAAACAAAATACCTGTAGAAGTTACAAGAATGGAAAGATCACTATCTGGGCAAGAAGACTAAAATAATAATAATGTTAGATAAAAATAAGATGGCCTACAATGATCAATGACCTAGTATAATCTTCTTCCCTTGAGTGTGGACAGATGTGTAATTTTCTTCTAACCTATAGAATATGGCAAAGGTGAATAGATTTGGCACATGTAATTAAACCCCCAAATCAGTTGACTCCAAGTTAATGTTAACTGAAGGTGATATTATTGTAGGTGGGTGAGATTTAATCAGGTGAGGCTTTTAATAGAGGATCTTTGAGTGAAAGATTTGAAGCAGCAGAAATTTTGTCTCCATCACTGATTTTAAAGAAGGAAGTTTCCATGAAATCTACAACTACAAGGAAATAAATTCTGCCAACCCACCAAGAGAGCGTGGTATCACAAACCTCTAGAAGAGAATATAGCATGGCCAACATCTTGACTCATTTTTGGAAGACCCTGAGCAGAGTACCTAACTAATTTATCTCTGGATTTCTGATCCATAAAAACACATGAGTTATAAATGTGTGTTTTTTCAGACTGTTGTTTGTTGTAATTTGTAACTCAGCAGTAATCAGATGAGACAAAAGTCTAGCTTCACCATGGGACAGTTTTGTGCAAGTTAGACAAAGGCACTTCCTATAAGGGGATATGTGGTCTTGTAGGATAAAGGACTACGGGGAGAACTATGGTATTCTGTCAAATAGAAAAGGCAACTACTGCTCTGAATAATGCATAGCCCTGTTCCAATGGGTATGACTTAGTTAGTGACACAGATGCTGTTCATTCCATCTGCTAACCCATTCTGCACAAAATAAGCAATTACTCTGGATAAATTTAAGTAGAATGAGAAACACTCGCCAAGGGGAGACAGATTAAAACTGCATTTCAGGAGTGTGGCTGCAGTGGTAAAAAATACATATGGCTGAACAATAAAATGTAGAAGAATAGGGGTAGATACACAATTGAACCCTGGCCACAAAATACAATGTAACCATGGCTCCTATGGGCTCCCACAGTCTGGCACTTTGAAAGATACATTTTTAAGTTCTCATTTGTAGATGAGAAAATAGAAGCTTCATGAACATAATTTATTTATTGACTCTGGAGGCAGAACAAGTGACTCTAAACCCCTGCTCTGTCCCATTTTGTTGTCTTCACCTTTTAGAGCCTCAGTTTCATCTGTTGGTAAATAAAGGCAAAAGCATACAGCAATCACTGGATTGTTACAAGGACTCCATGAAATAATTAATACAAAATGGTTAGCACACTTCTCTGACATCTAACAAGGAATTATTTAATAATTGCTAATAATTACAAGTTCATATGGCTATTAGGTTCTAGCAAGATTGAAAATGTATGTCCTCCAGAGAGGCTGGAGATGAGAAAGTTGGAAAGAAATTTATAGGAACCAAGATCTGAGACAAATGCCATTGAACTAGAAGAAATATGGTGAAATAGAAGCTAGTAACTAAAGAGATATGGGGAATGAGAGAAAGGATTAATCAAAAACAGTTCTACAATGTTAATTCTAGGGTGACTTGGGGTATACAATGGCCAGTGTTATGAGAAATAAAACAAGGCTAGCTTAAAGAAGAAGGTACATGTGGAATGACTGAAGGAAAAATTATCACATACATACGTGTGTGTGTGTGTGTGTGTGTGTGTGTGTGTATATGTGTATATATATATACACACATAAATATATATATATACTGTATAAGATTTATTGCAGACAACTAGGTTCAAGGTATTACAATTAGCTATAGAAGGGCACAATGCTACAAAAGAAATTAGTAAAGACATTGTGTTTTCAAATAATATAAGAAGCTAACAAATTTGCCACTTACGGAGTTTTGACTAACAATAGTTTCCTAACATTCTGGGCATTTTTCAGGAAGGAGAAAATTGAGTTATTAAATGGCAGACAGTTTTCTAATACGCCCTGTGGATTGTGTTTTATTACCAGTTGATATTTTCAAATTATTCTATTTTTATTGGCAGTATATATAAGATATTAATAATCAAGGAGGCATCCTGATTTTCAAATGAATACGGCCTGACTGATTTTACAATATTAATGCAGGTCAAGTTACTCTGAGAAAGAAGCCTGCTACTGATTTTAGTGATGAATAAAAGAAAACTATGAATAAATGTAAATCCCAGGATTATTGATTTAGTGATTGTAATGCTATAATTCATTTTTTATAAAAGATTTTATTAAACAAAATTTATGAAACTTGTAAACCCCTTTCAACATGTGAAGACTAATTTTATTTCTATAGTTATCCACCTTTTTCAGTCTGGTTTTGGCACTTGACAAACTATCTCCCAAATTCAAATTACCAAGGCAGAAAAGACATTGTAGAATTTTGAAAAGAACTAGCTCTTATTCCTTTTTGTGTTCTCCTCATGAAAAGGATGGATATTTATAGTATTATAAGAAATAAGAATGTGCTCAACTAAGTGAATAGAAAAAAACAAGAACAAAACAAATACCTATAATTGGCAATACTGGCATTACCTTCTGAAAGCTGGGGTGAAATTTTCATTATAAAAATGGTTTGAAGTGTTTTTTTTCTTCCCTTCTACATTTATTTCTAAATGTTTTTATTGACAAAGAAAATATGAATAAGGACATTAGGAAAAAAGCAATTAATTATTTTTGATCCTTGCATTTCATGAATTTCTGGTTGCATCTAAACCAAGATTACCAGCACTCTTGATTTGTCATTTGTAATCCAATAAAGTTTTTCAATTAACATTAAATTTATACTAATCACAAATATGCAATAGAAGGATTAATCAAAACATTCTAGAAAACAACACCCGCCCATTCAGTCTTCAAAGAAATCTGTAACAAGTTGTTTCCCATAGTTCTGTCAAGCTAATGATTGGCTTCTTGTACATCAGGCTGTTATGAAGCTAATAGTATACTAAAGATCTTCTTCATGACAAATTAATTGCATTCATATGCAACTCCCATCACCATGACTCACTTTACATTTTGAAGCTTTGAGAAGTTTATATGAAACTTCCTGCACCTTCTCTTTTAATGCGTTCCTAGCTTTGATTATCCATTCTGTGACCTGAATGAAGTGAAAAGCTGGAGACTGTGGCAGACAATAGCCATCAATGTGCAGTAATTTGGCAGAAAGCTGAAATGTTTAGTTGAATTATAGCTTCTATAATTGCTTGAGGGTTGTTAAAAAGCTTCAGTCTTTTGTTTGTTCTAATTTCCTGTTTAAAAACATAGAAGGACTGGACCCTATGTTGTCTACAGGTATGCTTCCCAAGGGAGAGCACAGGTCGATGTTTTTGATTGAGTTCAAAAGCGGGATTTCTAACTCTATTTTTAATATGTTTTCTCTTCTCAATACAAACAGAGAGAATCACTTTGAATTAAGATGCCGAATTTTGTTTTTAAAAATATTTATAAAAATGTTCACAACTGAAATCTAAAAACCTTTATTTTCTGGATTTTTCAGTAACTCATACTTGTCAAAAATAAAAATAGCCTAGCCCACCTTTGCAAAACAAAATTTCCATCTTTAAATTTCATTTTTTTTCCTCCTCTATGAAAAACAGTAACACCTTAACTCAAAAAATCAAGCCCTAAAAAATTAAGATCAGGTTTTTAAATTCAGATGATTTCAAATTCAGGAGATATGTTATGGAATCTTCTTTCCCTTTGATTTAAAACTTCTAATTAGTTATCTGTTCATTTTATAATTAGAAGTAAAATGTCATAACTCGCTTTTGCATGAAAGCTTTTATTGTTGGGGATCAAATCATTAGCAATATAACTTGAAAGAATATTGTGCTTTCTGTTAAAATCTAGTGTTAAAGTCCTAGATGTGCCCAATTGGTGATAAAATTACAAAGATTCTATGTTAATGAGCATTTGTGTAGATGTATTGACCTTAATAGAAGGACTTGTTTATCTAGCTATTAATATTTGCTAAGGGTCATTCAGCCATTTAATGGAAACTGTTCCAAAGAGTACTTTGCCTATCAACACTTGAAGCCAGCCAGAAGAGAAAACTACTATTTTCTGACAGCTGACAACCTAATTTGGCATATTTATTCTCATGAAGGAAAGGGTCCTGGGTAGGGCTAGCTAGATTAAAATAAAATCGTTTTTAATTAACTCCTACTTTTATTTTTTATAATCCCTACTGAAAACCAAAGTTGGTGTCTTGCTCTTTAATGAACAGATAGTAAGATTCTGTTGTGAGTCACAACTATGCCAATAGCTTTGCTATTAAGCAAGGGTGTGATTCCCACAGTCACTTACTGGCTCTCCAAACATAAGTTATTTAACTTTACTAAGCCTGATTTCCACTTCATATCTGCAAATCAGGATACTGACCCCTATGTCAGTGAGTTGTGAAGAGAATTAAATAAAATGATATTTGTATAATCTAGTTGCTTAAACCCAAGTAGGATCATCTGTACAGTTTGCCCTTAATTCACTAGACTGTTTTTCTTCATGGGCCACAGGGACATGCTGTAGGCTCACATTACTATGTCCCCACAAGCAATCCTAAAAGGAAATAAGAAAAGGGATTAATTCATGACTAGGGTTTTAATATCATTAGTGATGTTTACTAGTAACTAGTAAACCCCACTGGTAATAGTCCTTGTTAAGCTACCCAAATGGTGGCACAGACTTGACTTTGGACTTGGGGTCCTATCTTTCTACTAAACTAAGATTATCTGTCTTCTACAACTTGGCTCTCTGTTTTCCCTTGCCAACTTCTAGGCAAATGTAATCCTATTACAAGACAGAGAGCTCTCAGTGGTGAGAACACAGTATAGTTCGACATGAGAGCCCTGGTGACATCGCCTGCCAGCTTTCCCTTGTGGCCTGGAACTCTCCTTCGCAGTGCGTAGGATGGACTATGTGAGTATAGATTCAAATGTGTTCTCATGCTAAAACCTCTCATACTAATTTCTCTAGACACATGGGACAAGGCACAGGGCCCAACCCATTCTGCCACCTGTTATTAATATATTCAGTGACATTTTTTTACGATACTCCAGGGGCCCTTTTGTCTCTCTTTCCACCTAAATTTCACTAACTCTGCCCCAAAACTCCAATTATTCAAATTTTTAATTAGTATTAGTACTCTTTCCAAAACAATGGCTTGCTATCTGTTTCTGATCAAGCATGTGACTCTGTCACTGTGGAGATTACTTTTTTCTCACAATGCTCTGAACAACTGGTGGGCAGGCAGAAGAAAATGTCCCCTCTTGGTCTACCTGAATCATAGTTTTTACTCAACAGAGCCCTGCCCCACATTTTATATGTGAAGTTCCTAGTACATGGTAGGTATTTGATATATCACTTAATATATTTTGTTTTGTTGTCCTCCATGCACCAATAGGTAGAACTCCACATTCCAGATCTGTCGATATCACTATCCATTTGGAACAGTCTAGCTGTTCCAAAATCCACTATTTAGCACCCTGTTAGGCTGCTGACAATCAGGTAAACAGTGCACTGAACAAATAAGAGATGTTCCACTAAGGCATATTCGAATTTGAAGAGCAATCCTGAACACTAAATTCTTTAACTACAAAAACTACTCATTTAAAATGAGAAATTTTAGAAATTGTTGCAGGCTATATGTTTTTGAAGTTTGTTTGAAAAGAGAATTATCATCAGCCTCTCTTTATCACACCAGACAAGAAACCATCTCCTCCACCTGAAAACAAAGCCCCTGAACGAGAAGGTGTCTCAATGGCAGAAACATGAAAGTAAGGACAAATTAGATGATAAAGTCAAAACAGAAAATAATATTTGAGTCAATTATTGAGTCCATTTTTGGTCTGAATTTGTTATCATTTATTTCATATGTAGCCAAAAAATATCCAGTGCTGAGATTTAGATAACCACATGAGGAACTCTGGCTAATCTCTGAAGCATCCTCTTGCACTAAGACTTCACATGCATCCCAGTCTCCTTACACACTGACCTATATATAGACTCACAATATCTCTACAAGGTTCAAGGCCTTCAGATTTCTGCATGTGCTGCATGGAACCCTCTCACTTAATTTTGCTTAGCCTACAAAACTTCACATCTTAAAAAAAAGCCCATGAGGAAATATGGAAGCATATGTGAGCATAACTAATAGAGTCAAAGACATCTTTAATCTATAAAAACATTAAAATACTATATTTTCAGAATTTCATTTTATGGCATATATACACACAAACATATGTGTATACACATGTGTATTATATATGAATATACACATTCATATATAGTTTACCTACATGGATACTTCTTCATATAATGATATATATATAAATTATTTAAATATATGTAATTGAATGTACACATGCATACATAAATACATGCAGATATAACCTATGTTATAAAGCATTTCAAGGATTTAGCACCAGTAATTTTCAACTGGGGGCAATTTTTCTTTCCAGTAGACATTTTAGCAATGTTAAGACATTTGTTTATGTCACAATAGAGGATGAGGAGTTGCTACTGGCATCTACTGAGTAGAGTCCAGGAATGCTGCTAAACATGCTAATGCACAAGACATGCTAATACAAAAAAGAGATATCTAGCCAAAATAGTTACCAAGTAAAGGTTGGAAAACCATGCCTTAGGCATTTCTTGTCAAATAACAGTCACAAGAGAATACCCTCCAGTGTCCCACTAAGTCCACATGATTATGTTAGTGTAACAGTAAACATTTGGTTGAAAGCTGTATTATTAACCTGGAGTTAATAACCATTTATATCAACTAAACAACTTGTCACAACTAGTACTCAGCTCAGCATCACCCAAGAACTACAGTAGTTGATTATTTGGCATTAGGCACCTACATTTTAGGCAGGGTTAGACGGCTACATGGTTTTCCTTAATCCACAACTGAAGAGACCACCTTGGGGATTAACATTAATCATCGTTCAGATACACTCATGCTGCTCTCTGCTTCATGCATGGTGCTATCTTAATTATGACTACTTTCTTTTGACAATAAGGTTAAAAATACTAAGCGAGTTCACCTGAGAACGTACTTGTTTCTCCTTCCAGTGAGCTTTTAATAAGCACTTGAAGATCTGAGCTGTATGTTGCTGTAATTTAGCAGACTCATTATTTCATTTCTGACTTACTTAAATGTTGACTCTTTTGTACTAAGAGTTAAAATGAAATCATTGGAGAAAGGCTAAAAATATCTGAGTTTTTATTCTATTGTTTCAATTTTAAATCCCTAATGTATGCTCAAAATCATATTTTTTGCTCATAAGGAATCTCAAAATCTATCAAAATAAGGGAAGCTCTTCCTTTTTTCCCCTAGTGCTCTCAGACTTTGTGTCATTTGGTAATATACATGAGTTGGTTTAATACTCAATCATTTCCCAAATCTAATTTGACTGTCAAATGGGGTTTAATTTGCATGAGGATACAATTTCTCACACCAGAAATCATATAACCCTTTTTCTTGTGAGGTTAACGGTGATCTACCTAAAATCCTAAAAGATAATTACAAGGATGTGCTTCAGGTGACAAAGTAGTTTTGACAATCCCAGACTATTGATGGCTTTTTAATTATACTTCTTTCCACCATAGGGGACTGCATGCTTTCTGCTAAATAGTTTAAAGGCCTGTTGTTGTGTTTTTAAAACTAATTTCCATTGTAATAAATTATTTTCAACCTGCTGATACCCTAGGTACATGAAACTTTACTTCACCAGTCTACAATCCATTAAATGAAATGAAATTTTATTACTATTTTGTAAAGGACTATCAGCAAGAAATATATAAATATTTATTGATGTTCTTGTCTTCTTTACTCACTTGATATTTAACAACCTTTTAATTTCAGGTATTTTGTTTTGTTTTGTTTTCAGGTGGGATTTTGTCAGTGGAGAAAGTCATAACCTAAGAAAAAGTGAATAGTCTAGGATTTAGAAAATTAGTTAAAATTAATGGAAATAAACAGAGAATTGCATTTTATGCAGAATTACCCATTCTTCTGCAAGTATCTGCATATATTGCTAAAATACAATTAACTATAAATTAATAGAAAAAATATTTTAAAATGCCAAAATATTTATTATTGTCTTCATATTTAATAATAAATTAATCAAATATTAAAATTATTTTTTCAAATTAGGAAAACATTAATGTTTATTTTGACATAAATTTGATTCCAATTTTTTTAAAAAGTTGGTATTCTTCACGTAAAGTCAACTATCCATATGAAAACTAAAAATTTCAATCACATATTCAGATGTTTGACTATATTAAATCAGATCAAGTTTTACATTCAGTTCTCATTTTATCAAGAACATTATATGCTTCATCTCATAAAATATATTCTTAGCACCTGATTCTTCATTTGGGATCGAATTATGATCTGAGAGGTCACATATATATTGTTGCTGGTTTTTATAAAGAAATTAAATTGAAATCTACTCCAGATCAGACTATGATAATGATAATCATAATATTTAGAGCTTAGGGAGATTAATATTTTACCTGTTTCAGCTCCATTGTTTAAAAATATAGTAATAATAGTAATAATGTACTAGCACACCAGGCAGCATGTCCAAGGTCATACAATTATTTGCTAATAAACCTTAGTAAAGTCTGGTTAACTGGCTCCATTTTAGTATCTCACCACATGATTCATATTAATAAAACTATTATTTATTTATCTTTCATCTGTGGTTTATAAAATTTACAATCCATTCTTATGAATTAAATGGCCAAATAGAATTTTAATATTTTATAAAGACAGGAAAAAGCAGTAGATTGTCCACAATACTAAACAATAACATTTTCTGTATAGCATTCAACATGGTTGTTAACCTGTCAGGGCTTTAACTCCTCCAGGCTTCAACCTCTCATGAAAAATGGAGCTAAATTCGGGGAGGATTATGTAAGTACAATGTGGTTAGCACCACCATAGAGAGAAAGGGGTTAAATAAGGTGCAGAGATTGGAAAATTCTATGCAAATTTAAACAGAAGGAAACAGAATGGATCCATAATATACACTCTTTTATTAGGTACCTACTGTATGTCAATCATTGTGTCTGTGCTAAGAATGAGAATACTAAAGTTTTGGGTACTGAAATATCTTACTCATTTCATTTAACTTATGTGGGAGAAAATAGGATTGTATATACTTTACACACACACACACACACACACACACACACACACACACACACACACCTTTTTTTACATAAGAGGAAACAGAAATAAGATAGGAAAGGTGGGAATGGGGATGGGAATGGCATAGTGTAGAAGTCCTTAAAAGTAGCAAAAGGTAAACCTAAAGATTTATAAGTTGAAAAAAAAAGAGCTCTGAGAGGTAGATTAGTATAGGAAGATTATAATGAAAAATGGAATTGAATTTAATCTAGAAAAAAATGTCCCTTTCCTGATGACAGGAAAAAATATAATAGAATTTTTCAATAGGTTAGCATAGCATCAGGCTAGAGAGGAAAGTAACATGTATTGATCAATAAGAAATGCACAGACATTTAGTACATAAAGATGGATAAAAAATACAGAAATTTCTTAGACATACAATTTTATAGCTATTTTAAAAAATAAATCACATCTTATACCACAAAATACAGCTTAAAAATGAAGGAAAAGAGAGAGTTGTGAGAGCTTTTGAAGTAAGAAGATTTGGGGACTTGTTAATAAGAAATAACTGTCTCATAAATTATTATTCATTATATGAATGAGTTGTTTTATAAATATTAATTGAAATTATAAAATAAAACATAACTAGGAAAATCTGGATTGTATAGTAGGAAGGAAAGGGACTAAAAAGAGAAAAGATAATGGCATATGTTTGTATTTTGTATGGCTTTGGTCTGGAATTCTAATCAGTATCCATTTAGTAGCATTTTTTTATAGAAATGAAATACTGAATCATGAATAATGATAGAAAAATTGGGATTGAAAATAGATATTTTGGACTCAATATTATAAGAGTAATTCAGTAGTCCCCCCATCCACAGTTTCAGTTATCTCTTGTCAAGCACAACCCGAAAATATTTTTAAAACTTTCAACTATCAAGAATCTCCTCCCACCAGTGACATCATCTGCTACCTACATCCATCCATTGACACCATCATGGCTAGATAATCCATTTTCTGATGTATCATCAAAGCATCAATAGTCATTAGAAGGTTAATAACAGCCTAATGCTATGTCACATGTCTACGTCATTTACCTCACTTCATCTTATCACACAGGTTTTGTGTCATCTGACATCATCACAAGAGAAAGAAATGTGAATAGAATAAAATAAGATGTTTTGAGAGAAAGGAACCATATTCACATAACTTTTATTATAGTATACTGTTATAACTATTCTATTTTATTACTTATTGTTAATTTCCTACTGTGCCTGATTTACAAATTAAACTTAATCATAGGTATGTATGTATAGGAAAAAAGTATTGCATATGTAGGGTACAGTATTATCTATCCATGGTTTCAGGCATTCACTGGGGGGTTTGGAATCTATCCCTTTGTGGATAAGGGGGGCCACTATAGTTGAAACTATGAAAATTAATACTTCACAAGGAAAAGATCCCTGTCAAATTCCAAACTGTTGTCAGAAGCTCCAAATGCTCAATTTATGTGGGGAAACAAAAGAGAATACGAAGTATCACAAAGCAGTAAAAACAAGTTAGAGCAGTATCACAAAAATCTTTAAAGAAGTGAATGTCTGAATCTCAAATAGTAGAAGTACATACAGTACAATGAAAACTGATAGTTGTTATTAATAGACTCAGCTACTATGTGGTCATAGTTAATCATTTTAAGACTAGTACAGGGGTAATGGCAGAAAGTAGGGATTACAGAGAAGATTAGGTGCTGAGGAATTGGAAGTGGTAAGACGTAGACTAGCTGTCCCCAAAACCTATTTCAGATTCTTAATTAATAAGAAGACATTTTCATTGACCCATGGTGAAATTAGGTAGGTAAGGAGGACATAAATATAACAAAAACAAAATAAAATATTCCATAAACATATAGTTATATTTATTTTTACTTTTGAAGGTTTTTGAATATTTTCTAAACCAAATTATTTTAACAAGAGATATAATTGCTTTTAGTTATTATTTATGGTAAAATAAAAATGTGAGCAATCATAAACTGACTTCCTAAATTTTATTTTATAAATATTACTGGTCAACAGAATTCTGAAGTTTTATGGATTTAAGGAGAATATTTCTTTTAAGAAAGAATAACTGCAATTTGAGAAGACAGTATCTAGATTTGGTAGTTGTGTTACTCTAAAAGTTTGTGAAATAGACAAAAACAAGTAGAAAAAAAGAATTAAATATTTAAAATAGGAGAACTAGATAATAAACACTTATGGAGATAAGATGGAGTAATATAAAGACAAAAGATAGAAATATTAGCCTTAGAGATGGGAACTTAATCCTCTGAGGCAGGAATTTGATGAAATTGATGCCATAAATAAGTATATGTCCTTGTCTTTCCAAAAGGTATTTTCACTTTAATATTCACATGAAGATGTTAGAACATGAATTCTATTCCTTAAAGTGAGAAGTAAACCTATTGTTATATTTATGTAATAAATATATAATTATAATTAGATATGTACTAAAACAAACTATTCTTTCACAGTAATATAATATATATTACATTCTTGATTTATCTGATTTTAAATGTGGTCATTTCTAGCTGTATTTGTTACTATTCACTGTTTCAAGTTCCCACATCTTATAACAGCCTGGTATATGGTAGGAGGTGCTTAGTAAACATTGTGTTGAATTATTTTAAAAAATTCATAAATTGTTCAGTGTGAAGCAATAATTTTTCTATTTGTACTCTCTATTTGCTTACATGTTTTTGCCAATATTTTTCGTGTTTTTATAATTATCCCCTTACCTTCAAAACATGAACACATAATAGCAGGGTCTTGCATTTAAATGGTTTATCATTTGTAGTCTAAATAATGATGTTCTATACATTAGACTTTCCCTGGCTTGGTGTGAAAAAGTTAATGCCCTTTATGTGGATAGAATGAGTTATCAACTAGTATTTATGTGTTTTACAACAAATTGTTTGTCACTTTTGCTGATTAAATGTGTGTATAATAACGTTATTGTCATCATTCTTCTTAAGTTGCAATTGATGTTTAAATCATCCTGTCTGTTTTTCCTGGAATGGCCATGCCATTTTCTAAATAAATATCTCCCTTCAGGTGGAAATGAATAACCAAAAGTCAGCCATAGTAGAATATAAACACTCAGATTCTGAACTTTATAACATATGATAAAAATATAAATTGCAGTCAATCCATTTGCAGTAATTCCCTTTACTGAGTATAAATTTAGTCAAAATAATAAAAGAATTTATAGGAATAGACTATTTTGTGGTTTTCATTTTATCTTTTCATTGTTTTTATATTGCATATTTAGATTGCTTTTTCAAGAATAAAATCCAACCCATATTTAATGTAGCTGTTTTTCCCTAATTTTATATAATTTAAATTGGAAAGTATCATTCCTGACATACAATACTTCTCCTTTTTCAGTTGCAAAGTCTGCATTAATTAGCCATTCATTCTTCTCAAAAATGTGCCCTTGTCCATGTGATAAAGTCATATACAGAACTAAATAACTGCTGAATTAGTATTTATATCTAATAAAATTCTAAGCCTAACTCACATGACTTTCCTCAGAGGCCAATATGGAGCTTTCACGATCTAGATAAATGCCTAAATTCTCGACTTCACATCACTTTCTAGATAGATATGTCTAATACGTGTATACTAATTGTCTGAAAAGATCTGGAATTTAATTAAAAGGCACAGTAAAATTCACATTAAGTTATAGTTTTAGATTACATATTCTGGGAACATTACAGTCCTCATATAGCTAGCTTTTCAGTGTTTCATAGAAAAGCTTTTTAAAAGGTCTTTAAAGTAAGATTAATTTAAGTTTAAATTGTCATAGAACTTTTCCAGCAGCCTGAAGCAAAATTACATCTAATTCAAAATTAGAATAAAAGATTTTAGGCCTCTCAAATCTTTCAACTGGTGCTAACCCTTATTTTATTTTTAATTTTCACAATCCACAGAGCAATGAACTGAATTGTGCAGGCTATCAGTCGAAATTATTGAAGAGGAACGCACGGGTGTGACTACATATGTTAGTCACATGTTAGTTCAATCGCATACTGGTGGGAAAATAAAGGTAAATTTGCTAAATATGATACAAGGTAACCTTGGGAGCATTCTTTGACTCCTTCATTTTCACTTACACCACACATTCAATGTGTAAGAAAATCACATAATCTTATTTTCAATTGCTATTCAGGAAGTGACCACTTCTCTCACCTCCAATGATACTACGCCGTCCAAGTAACTACTGTCATTTCCCTACTTATGATGGTAGATCCCATGTAGGCTCCCATTTCTACCCTTCCCTACACTGTGTATTCTCAGACAATACCCAGGCTAATGTTTTAGAAATCTCATTCATGTCTTAGGGCTCCTCTACTTCAAAATCTCCAGTGGCTTCCAAATTACTGGATAAAAGCAGAGTCCTTGCATTTGCCCACAAAAACTTACAACATCTGACCCAGAATTGCTCTCCGACTCCAAACTACTTCATCCTGGATCACTCTGCCCCAGCCAAACTCCTACCTCAGGATCTTTTCTCTGGCTACTCCTACCTCCTCAAGTGCTTCTTTCCAAATATCTACAGCTCTTCAAATCTTTTTATCAAATGTTACTTTTTAATTGAAGCATTCCTTGAATTATAAATTTAAGAATGCAATTCTACCCACTGCCAAAAGTTCTGCTCCTTTTTCTCTGCTTTATTATTTCCATAGTCATTATCCCTTCTTAAAATATCTAACTTATTATGTATTGTGTTTATTGTCCATTTCACCACATTAGAATATAAGCTCCAAGAGAACAAATATTTTTTTGTTTGTTTACTTTGCTCACTGAGGTATCCCCAGTACTTGCAAACGTAATTGGCATATAGGGCATCAAGGAACAAGAAGATAAAAATCAAAGGACTATGGTGGTTGACAGAAGAAAATGGTCCTAGCAGTTCAAAAAATGTGTTAAATAGCAACACTTGACATGGACCCTAAAGAATGCTAGAAAATTATAGATGAATGGGAGACCTGAAGTACACTTAGAAATGTCTACTTTTTCAAGACCCTGGCATAACCATAGGGAAGTTTGGAAAAAAGACAGAGACATAGGAAGAGCATTTGATATGAGCTCTTAAATGCCAAGGACGAGGAGCTTGTACTTCACATTAAATTTTGTGTTTTAATTTTTCCCCCTGTGATAATCTAAAAGATAATATAATAATATATGCAGCTTACTAAGCTGGTAAAACCGTTCAGAATAAAACTGTGGATACAAAATTTACACCCATCTATTTCAACCATCTCCTGAATTATTACATGTTTTCTACTTTTTTTCTGTTTGTTGGTTCACCTTTTACTTTGTGCTTCTAACCAGAGAATGTTCAGTTAGTAGCTCTGCCAATTATAACTCATTTTGACACTATGCATAAAATAGTGACAAAAAAATAAAATAAATTTTAAAATAAGCCTTTCCAGTATATGAATTCTTGGTTTATGGTGGAGGTCTAATTACAATTGTATTAGAATCAAGATCAAGTGTGGTCATACATCTTCTAATTAATTTCAGGATTTAGCATTTGAACTCTTCTACAAATTCAGGTCAGTTTTACTTTCTCACTCCTTGATTGTTGCTAGAAAAGCAAAGCAGACAGTAAATGTTCATTCTAGGCACTAACTGCAAAGTTGGAATGTCTACATCTATGAGTGACAGTAAGTACATCTAGACTCACAAAACAAAGCTTTCTTTCTCATTTGATTTCTTTAAAATAGTGACTGAATATTAATATAATCATAAATCATAACCTTATATTAACTTAGGTAAAAAAAAGAAACCAACAAAACTTGGACAATACTGAAAACACATTTTCTCCTTTATAAGTCTCTAATCCTTAGCATGCTCATACAAACTTTTTATTTGCAAGATAAAATGATTCACAGTAAAGTATTATTATAAATGAAGTAAGCAGTATTATTAGCGGCACTACCAAATACTGTCAATTTTATTTATTTAATGTAAATTAAGTCTTGAATAGATTTTTAAACCATTGTTTTTCATTTTTTGTGTGTTATACTGAGGGGAAAAAAGCCCATAACAGTTATACTTGACTTTTTAAGCCTGTGTTAAAATTCACAGAGAAAAATCAGGATTTCATTGATTATGGAAAAAGTACTAAAAGACATCAATTTTTTTTCATATTTATGTTAAATATTGATGCTAATAAAGAATACATTAATAATTTTGAATATATAACAGTAGCAAAATTATCTCCATAAGACAAACAGATACAAGTTTAACCTCCTGCTCCAAGGAGAGCTTTAATGTATCTTAATTTGATACTTATAATTTGGTGCTAGTCCTAATTGGAGTATAACTTCCTATAAAGTATCCCTGGTGATATATAATTACTCATAAAAATCAGAGTGCTATAAAATGCTGCAATGATATTTAACAGCAAAAATAAAATACAACAAAAATTCACAGAGCTTCCTAACTTTTACTTCCTACAAGATAGAACAAAAAAATATTATTTTTGCATAATGATGAATATTTAAATATTCTCTCAATCAGCTGACCTTTTGTTACACTACAGGATAGTTGTCCTTCCTAAGCTCTGGTGCCAAAAGGTATTGCATTTTTAAAGCGATTTGAAGGCTAAAAATATTCAGAATTTCTACTTCATAAAAATGTAAATTTGCATAAAAGTGATTTACACTCATAGAACACAGGGAGCATGGAACTAGATTCTTCTTACTATATCAGGACTTGTGAATGTCAGATCAGAAGAGTATATTTTCAATATTATTTTTATAGAAAAATAATGGAAGGTCACTAGATAGTTCATCCTTTAAAGAATATTGGGGCAATCATTGACCAATTAAATCATCATGCTTTATTTATCTAATATAAACAAAAAAAAATAATGGAAAGAACACACTCTAAAATAATGAGTTCTTTCAAACACAACAGAAAAAAATCAACAATGAAATACTTTCAATTAAAAATAAATAGCATAATCTGTGCTGTGTTTATACTTGAAAAGTTAATTATATTAATTTGAAAGATTTGCATTATACTTATTATTGCTTTGTTTTAAAAGTGAGTAGTTTGTATCAGAGGTGCATTTTCTTGTTGGTGGCACATACTAAAAGGAATTTTACAGGTCTAAACAAATTGAAGTACATGATATTCTAGGTATATTTCTTAGTTAAATTTTCTATTATTGCAGGCTGCAGGTAATTCTATGGAATGTTTTCCCATTGAATCATGTTAAAAAGGGCTTACTATCCAAATCTCATAATTTTATGATGCTATGTCTAGAAGATGATCGCTAAAGATCTGTGGCGGTCAAGTATGCAATGGTACAAAAAGACAGCATATCTTATCTGAAAATTTGTATCTGGATCACCTGTGAATTTACCCTTATTTTCTGCCTTTCTTTCAAGCCTTATTCTTACCCCCGGTGTCAGCTTTAATCTAAAATTTTCCATAGTTTCTAATTTGTGTGCTTACCCTTGGCTACATTTTATTACACATAATAAGTTGAGTCAATAAATATATTATTATCTCCTCCCCAACCCAATTTCAGTGTCTCACTTTGGTCTATGACTACTTGTAGCATAATTCCTCATTTCTCGGTTTTCAGTTTTCATTTCATTACCTTGTAGCAACTTTTTAATTCAACTCCTGCCATGAAAGGAATGGTTTAAGTCCATATTCTCTTCCTTTTTTAAAAATAAGGTGATTCCTATTTTGTCTGGAGTGAAGATCTCAGTAAAGTCCATGCACAGTAGAACACGCCAGACCTGTTCTTTGGTCCATTCTGTAAGAATACTCTCCTCTCTCAAGGTAAAGCAAGTTAAGTCATGCTAGAGGGCAAATAACTGAGTATAAAGGAAATACAGTCTTCCAAGATCATCTACATTCTAACATGAAATTATTAGCTGCACAATATCTTGATCCAATGAATCGATCTCTAATATTGAAACCCCAGGCACAATGAGAACCTGTTGAGAAGAAAGTTTGGTTCTGATATGGAAACGTACCAACTAATTCTCACATCTCATATAAGGATTTTTCTCTTTCTGTTGTGTGCCCATCTAGCCTGCCTCTCTGGTGGATTTTATGTGGCTATCAAGTAGATGCCTTCAACTCCTTCTAGAGACTGTTTCCATTTTTATAATAAGACTATTGCTTCTAACAC
The DNA here is from genome assembly GCA_004026885.1 of Lyroderma lyra. Lineage (NCBI taxonomy): Eukaryota > Metazoa > Chordata > Mammalia > Chiroptera > Megadermatidae > Lyroderma > Lyroderma lyra. Next base: position 136,348 of record PVJL010003366.1, read on the forward strand.
AGCTATCACATAATAGGTAATTGAGAATACACTCTCAGTCTTTTAACAAAACAGAATATGGCCACATCTGACCAATTGAATATAAATTACATTTTGGTCCATGTTATCAGACAGCTGTGAAAGAAAAAAAATTGATGTGTGAGAATGCTTTTAGCCTCATTTGCAGCTTTGAATAGATTTATCTACTAGACTAGGCAGTTGTATGAAGCACTGAGGTCAAGCCATAGTGTGCTAGGAAGTGCTTAATTATAAGAATAAGATTATCATTTGGTATAAGTATTGAAATATACTTAGTAGCTAATTGTAATTGAGTGAAAAAAAAGCTATAGTTATTCCTGTTGCATTTTCTAAAATTCTAGTCTCTTTTCTAAGCAACAGACGCAACATCTAGTTTCAAATATAGAAAGAAAAGATTTATTTTGGATGAATTTAACTCATTTTATTATTTATTTAGAAATGTATGTTTTTGTTTAAATGGAAAGGCTGGATAAACATCCTGGTGACTGTTATCAAAGCCAAAGGAAAACAATGCTAGCCAAGGAAGATCTCACTTGCTGCTGGAAGCTGTTAGGTAAAGAATGGGTCCACAATCCATTTTTGAAAATGACTTGGGCTTTCCATTCAATCATACCAATTAGATACGCCACTTTCATACACGTTGCATAAAATGACAATGGCCACATTGTTTTACAAAAGAAAAGTTACAGAAAGAATTAACAGAATCTAAAACCTGTAGAGGAGGTTAGTTTATAAGAGGTTGTTTATACTAAAAAACAAAACAAAATGAACTTGGCAATACAAAATATTAATGATGCAGTGTACTATCTAAAATGGACTACAACATGCCAAGCACATAATGAATTCCTGTAAAAACACAGCATATTGGATAATTCTGGTGCCCAGCAAACTTCATACCACCTGGAAACATACAAACAAAAACATTTCTGAGATTCTCAGGCAAGATGGCAGAGTAGATAAATGCTGCGCTTTCCTCCTATCACAATGACATTAAAATTACAACTAAACTACAGAGCAACCATCACTGTAAATGGAATGATGTCTAACTGAAGAGGAGTCCTATAACTAAGGACCTAAAGAAAAAGCCACCTCAAGACTGACAGGAGAGGTGGAGACAGGGAAAGGGCTGGTCACACACCCATGTGTGACAATTAAAATTAGGAGGGATATCTGAGCTGCAGAGGTTCCTCCTGGAGGAGCTAGAGGTCCCAGACCCACACCAGACTCCCCAGCCCCAGATTCCAGTACTAAGGAATGAAGTCTCCATCACTTCTGGCAGTGAAAATCAGTGGAGATTGTGGCTGAGTGAGACTAGGTTGGCTGCAGTCCTAGGTGCTCCTCTTAAAAATGGCCCAGACACACACCTACTCACTAATGGACTCACTTGCTCTGAACTCCAGCGCTGACAAAGCAGTTCAAAAAGCACCAGGGACATACAGGGAGAAAAAGACTTGACTGGCTTCAGAGGGATGGCTGAAGGGCAGCTTTCTCCCAGAGAAGGAGATAGAGAAGGCCATTGTTTCCTCCAGGCATGCAAATACCACTGCCCCTGTATCTGAGTCTCAATCAACTTGCACAAAACCATTCATTCACCCCACCTTGGAGATTGAGACCCTTCCCCACCCAACTTGCAGGCCCACTTCCAGTGGCTTTTTTTTTTTTTTAACCAATGGCCTATCATGGCTCATACTGCAGACTTTCCTAACACATTGTAAAGGTTCACAAAGCCCAAACAAGCAGCATCTGGCTTCAGCATGTCCTATATCTTTTGCTGAGTAGCCCTAAGCTCAAAATCAGCCATAGCCAGCCTCAGTTCCCTTCTCAACCTCTCCTCTTGAGGCATCTCCAAGCCCAATGAGGGTAGAGACCATGTGCAGATTGCTTTGTGGTTCATGCCACACGGACCTAGGTAGGAAAGAAGTTGCTGCTGAACTATACCCGTGGCCAGGCCTCTACCAGGAGGCCCCGAGGTTGTCATGCTCAGTTGCCAGCTTCACACTGAGGCAGAGTATCATTTGTGGACTATAAGAATGAGACCCCAAGGAGCAGAGTGGGCAGGCATCAGAGCCCCACTAAAGCCAATCCTGCTCCATAGTGTCAGCTCCCACACAACAGTTCCTCCATTATAGTCACAGCCATTCCTCACAAGCAATTAGCCCAAGGGTTAACCCATCCCACTGATGTGCAAACAGGAACTAAGACTCAACTAAAACAGGAGGAACACACAACCCACACAAGGGACACACCTGGAACTCCTGACTCTGATGACCAAGGAGACTGCACCACTGAGCCCCACATCACACCTACTGCATAAAGTCACTCTATAAGAAAGGCATAGCAGCCCTACCTAACACAGAAAAACAAACACAGGAAAGCAGCCAAAATAAAAAGACAAAGAAACATGTCCCAAATATAAAACCAGAACAAAGTTTCAGAAAAAGAACTAAACAAAATATGGAGATAAGCAATCTACCAGATGCAAAGTTCAAAAGAATGGTTATATGGATGGTCAAGGAACTTAGGGAGAATTTCAATAAGTAAAAAGGAAATGTAAAAATGGAGATAGAAAACATAAAAAAAGAACCAGTCAGAAATAAAGAATACAGTAACTGAAATGAAAAATGCATTAGAAGGAATCAACAGTAGATTAGATGAATTAGAAGCAAAGGATCAAATCAGCGATTTAGAAGAAAGGGTAGCAGAAAACAATCAGAATAGCAAAGAGAAAAAAAGAATAAAAATAAATGAGGGTAGCTTAAGAGGCCTCTGGGACACCATCAATCATATCACATTTGTACCAAAGGAGAAGAGAGAGAGCAAGGGATTGAAAACCTATTTGAAGAAACAATGACAAAAAACTTTGCTAACCTGGCAAAGGACATATAATACAAGCTCAGGAAGCACTGAGAGTACCACTCAAGATGCCCACCTCATAGTTAAATGCCAAAGATTAAAGACAAAGAGAGATTCTTAAAAGAAGCAGGAGAAAACTAATTAGTTACCTAAAAGGGAGCTCCCATAGACCATCAGTTGATTAATCAATAGGAACTTTGCAGACTAGAAGAGTTTGGATTGAAATATTCAGTGACAAAAAGCAAGAACCTACAACAAAGATTACTCTCTGCTGCAAAGCTATCCTGTATAATCGATGGACAGATAAAGAGCTTCCCAGACAAGAAAAAGCTAAAGGAATTTATCACCCCAAATCAGTATCAAAAGGAATGTTAGAGGGACTTCTAAAAGAAGAAGAAGGCAAAGGAGAAGAATAAAAAGATAAAAATATGTATGATAAAATTACAATACCTATATATCTATCAACAGTTACTTTCAATATACATGGATTAAATGCTTCAATCAAAAGACAGTGTTGCTGAATGGATAAGAAAACAAAATGCATACATATTCAGCCTACAAGAGACTCACTTCAGAACAAAAGACACACAGACTGAAAGTTAAAGGATGATATAAAATATGTCATGAAAATGTAAATGAAAAGAGAAACAAAAGAGGAGGGGGTGGCAATACTTACACCAGAGAAAATATACTTTAAAACAAAGGCTATAATGAGAGGTAATGAAGGGCTCAGTAATCTCACTTCTGGGTATTTACCCCAAGAATCTGAAACACTACTTCGAGCGGAAGTGTGCATCCAAATGTTCACTGCAGCTGTGTTACAACGGCTAAGGTGTGGAGTCAGCTTGGGTATCCTTGGATAGACGGATGTATAAAGAGGAAATGGTACATACACTCATATACAATGGAATAATGTTCAGTCATGGAAGAAAATGGGTTTTTGCCATCTGCACGAGCATGGATGGACTTGGAGAATATTGTGCTGAGTGAAGTATGTCAGACAGAGAAAGACAGGTGCAATGTGATTTCACTTAAAACAAAACAGAAACATACTCATAGATACAGAGAACACTTTGATGGTTGCCAAATGGGAAGAGGGGTGGAGGTAGGTGAAAAAGGGGAAAAGATTAAGAAGCACAAATTGTTGTTACACAGTAGTCATGGGGATAGAGGATATAGCATAAGGAATATAGTTAACAATATTGTAATAACCCTATATGGTGTCTGGTGGGTACTAGATTTATCGGGTGAAAGATATGAGGGCTTTGGGGAGCACCATGAAAAAGGTAAAGGGATTCAGAAGTACAAATTAGTAGTTACAAGATAAATCATGGGTATGTAAAATAAAGGATAGGGAACACAGGTAATAATCATATATAGTGCCAAGTGGGTACTATACTAGTCAGGGGGATCTCTTAAATTATACAAATGTCTAATCACTATCCTGGATACCTAATTGAATGTAAACTTTAATTGAAAAATTATAAAAGAGGTGAAAAGATAGAGGGGAATAAGTGGTTTAAATTTTCAGGTATAGAACAAGTAAGTCATGGAGATGCAATGTACAGCAGAATGTACAGAATATAGTCAATAACACTGTGCCAGCCTGAAATAGTGTCAGCTGGTTGCTAGACTTAAGGTGATCATTTCTTTAGGAATACAAATGTTGGATAACTATGGTGTACACCTGAAACTAGTATTTCATGTTAGTTATATTTTAATAAAAATCTTTTAGGGAGTTCCCTGGTGGCGTAGTGGCTAGGCTTCAACACTCTCAACGCTGTGGCTGAGGTTTGATTCCCAGCCAGGGAACTACCGAAAAAAAAAAAAAAATCTTTTAAAATTATTTTTAACCAACACGTTAACTGAAATAAGCTAAACCATTTCTCAGGTTGCCATTATTATTATTATCATTATTATTATTATTATTATCATCATTACAATTAAGTTGAGAAATGAGAAAAAAATTATATTTTCAAAGTACTAGAGAAAATATATTGAACCTAAGACAAACATAATTTTCAGACTTTATATGGTGTCATTATTGGCTATTAGAATTAATTACTTAATCTATGCATATTCTGATTTATAAGAACAAAGTAAAAAGGTTTCTTGAACCCAGAATGAGAGTGCCTGTGGTGTTGTCTCTTATCCCACAACTATACAGGAGCTCAACCACACACCTAAGACTTTAATTACAACACACACAGGGCTTTCGAGAATGCGGTGATGGTCCAACGGTCCTCTATTCTGGTGATATGCTAATTCCATCCTCAGCAAACCTAACATTTCAGTGATCTCAACAATTTAGGGCATTGGCTCTTCCTTCGCCTGCATCAGAAGCACCTGTGGGATTTGTTAAAACAGATTGCTAGGCCTACCTCAGAGTTTCCAATACAATGTATTTAGGGTGAGGTCCCTGCAAAATGCTGGGGTCCCATCATTCCCAGATGATTCTGATGCTGCTGGTCCAGGGACCACACTTGAGAAGTGACTGCTTTAAGACCAACTTGCTCTAACTTCCTTCACTTTCCTTATATGCTTGTCATGTAAATAGTCATCTGAACTCTTATTTTTATGTTTTTGCCTTTTCCCCCCTCTTGAGCTACAGAATTCTACAGGGAAAAAAAAAAACAAAACATTAAACCCTATTTTCTTGACTCTCTACAAACTCATGTGAAATCTGTTTTCACTGCTAGTCTGTAAAGTGTTTTTTTTTCCTTTTCTATTTGATTACCTGAAATTCTTCCTCTGCCCTCTGAATTCTACCCCTGCCTGTTCAATTCATATTTGGATATTTCACTATTCCACTATGTCAGTTATGCAACAGGTGTTTATTAAGAAGACACTAAATGGAGCTACAGAAAACACAAATAGCTAGTCTCCCTACTATTAGGGGTTTACTTTCTAGTTGAAAAGAGAGATAATAGAACAAAAAATGTTAAATATAATGGTAGGTAGTAATATAGATACAAAAGAAAAATAAAGAAGGGAAAATTGTTGTTTCCTGATATGCTTCTGGTTATATACTTTCTTTTTTCCTAAAAGAAGCTTTTCTATTTCCATTACCGGGTAGCATCATTAGTCTGCCAACCATCTTTGAGTCTCATCCTACACAATTTTAACCAAATCCCAAACACAATATGAGTCTAGAACCTGGGCTTTTAAAAACAGTGTAGTAGAGTGGTAACAACTGTGATTAATGAGTAAAATGCAAAGTACTATGATAGCAAAGAAGAGCAGGAGGTTAACTCCTCCTAGAGCAGTAGTTCCCAGTCTTTTTCCACTTGTATATCCCTTTTAAACCCATTTCTATAAATTGTACTCTTGTTTTTAAAACTGTTTTTAAATACTGACACTTTTGTTCAGTGCCTATCTTAAGGTAAAATAGTGGAAATAAGGTAATAAGTTAGGAAAGAAAAATTACTGTAACTAAAATTATAAACCACAGATTTAATTTTATAATATTTGCAAAACTGTTTAATATTGATGATCAAATATTCAACAAATTTTAAATCATTATTAATAGTAGTGTTTGTGTTTTCTGAAAAGTCTTTAATAATTGTCATGCTAATCACTAGCCAATTGAAACATTGTTAGTGAGATCCTTGTGCTTGCTTTGACGCACTTAATTTCTTGAAATCAGGCTCAAAACATGCAAGATACAGTCTTAAATCCAGACTTGAATTACGTTTGTTTTTCATGAAGGTGTAAGAAGAAAAAGCTCTCTCCACTAGTTCAGTATTAGTAAATAGAAAGAGGTAATTGAGTGCCTGTTCACTGAGCTGTTTTTATTCCTCACTGACATCTACCCAGAATGTAATAAGATGCTTTCTTTCAAAATCAGAATTTAAAAAATAATCGGTTGAACATTCGAGTAAATGCTCTTTTTCACTGATTGATAGTTTAGCTTCTTTGAAGAATTCTTTATTGAAGGGATCTGCAATCCAGTTGTTTTTTTTACATGTTGAGGGGAGTATTTATAAAAGGATACTTTAAGACTTTCAAAGTGACTTACAATATTCTCCTTCACTTTTTGGGATAGCTGCAGTCATGCCCAGATAAAAAGTTGTGTAGAGTTTCAAAAGCTTCAGGCTGACCTCTTTCAATACATGCTTTCCAAACGTGCCGTTTTTTAAACATTGACTCATTTTGTTGGTTACTTTGAATATAGTGATTGAGCTGTTTTAAGTCCCAAGTTGAGTTTATTTATTTCTAGAAAAATATCTGATAAATACGGAAGACTTGAAGCCAGTCACTGTTGTGAAACTTTGGAGCAAAAGGGAAACAATGATCTTCAAAAAATACCTGGACTTCAAGTCTGAGTTCAAACATCCTTGTAAGTACTTTGCCATGAGATAGCCAGCTTACTTGCCTATGCAAAAGGAATGTGCTGTGAAGGCTGTCCATTTCTTCACACAGTGCCTTAAACAACCTGGAGTTTCGTGGCTGTGACTTAATAAAATTTACAACTTTTACAGCCTCATCAAGAACATCTTTCAGTTCACTGTGAAGAGGCTTGGATGTAAGCATTTGTCTATAAATGCAGCAGAGACTCCATAGTACATCAATAGCTACTTCTTTAATTCAACCATGTAGGCCTATAAAACAACATGACACAGGCTTGCCTCCATCAGTGCATACACCACAACAATTTGACCAACTAATACCTTTTTCAATGAAATAACCATTGACTGCATTAAAAATATCTTTGCCCATGGTACGCTCTGTCAATGGATAACAAAGCAACAGAATTTCCTCTATTTCATTTCGCACCAAGTACCTCATGATGACAAGCAAAATAGGTAAATCAGCAATATTTACACTTTCATCAATCTGAATGGAAAAGAACCTGCTTTTTCTAATTTTATCTACTACTACAGCTTTATCATCATCAGACATTGTATTTTTTGAAAAGGAGATAGTATGGATTTTATGGACATGTTCTTCCCCAAACATACAAAAAGTGGTATCTTTAATACAACAAAAAATTAAATCTTCAGCATGGTTTTTACCACAATTAGGTATGTGATACATTATTAAGCAATACATTATTAAGTCTCAACTGCATTCTCATTGTCTTTCTTTCCAACTGCATTCTCATTGACTCTTTCTTGACATCATGTATGAAGTAACAGTTGGATGCTTTTCTATGCACCGAAATTAATGTATTTCTTTGTTTTTATACACAGGATGCTTACTTTCTAAATGTCACATGAGTAGACAGAGTTTCACGCAACCATTGAAGACTATTTCCCCACACAGAACACACAAAGGCTTAGGACAGTCATCATCTCCTACAAATGAAAACCCATATTTAATATATACTTCAGAGCATTTCCTTTTCTTTTGTGTAGTATCTGAGGCATCCACCTTTATACAGTCACCTTGTGTGGGTGTACGCATAGCTGTGGACATGTGTCAAGAAGGACTTGGTAACGGGTTATAATCTATATCAAGTTTTTCTTTTTTAACCATTCCTGTTTTCAACCACTGATCTCTGACACACTTAAAAATCATTGGCAATAATAACTGAAACTATGTTAAACATTAAAAAAAAAAACTACGTAAAAAGAATCACGATTAAAGACAACGCACTTACTTTTATTCAGTCAATAACTAAACTGATCAAACAGTCTGGGTACAAATGTATTTATATGTTTGGGAAGTTCTAGAAACATTGCAAATGGTTTGTTCCAAAACTGTGCATCACCATTTGTAGAAGAGGGTTTTGGGGGAAGGGCTCATAGCCACGCCTTCAATCATCATTCACTAATTTTGATGTGTCTCCATTAAAGATGATTCCATTTTAAAATTTACTGTTCTATAACTAATGTTTTGCATGTTTTTACTGTACTTGTTTTCTTGTCATTACTGATTATTTTTCACATACCCCTGACTAGCCCAGCGTGTACCCCCAGGGGTATGTGTACAACCACTGGGGAACTGATGTCCTATATGTCTTAAAAAGGATAACCAGGGGTGGGTCTGGTGTTGCCTTAAGTAGTTTGAGTGACTTAAGTCAGAAATCCTTAAAGAATACAAAAGCAAACCTCCCAGAGGAATGACATTCAGACAGTGTGGGTGATAACGTATTGAAGCGTTGATTCATTAATTGATTTTCAATCCTATCTGAATAGGAAAAAGCTTTACATACTACAATGAGAAATGTGCTTCATTTTTTTTAAATAAAAAGTAAAAGCAGGTATAGAATTATAGCAAAAATGAATAGATTTGACTTACTACCTGGCAGCTTCCATTAATTTTCAATACCTATTTCCTACATACCCAGAGAGAGCAAATAGTGTTAAGACCAGCCCTTACAGGGTAAGAAGAAAGAAGAGACAGTCAAAGAAGACATTGACTAGATCTGATAATTATTTGGCTTCTGAAAGACAATAAAAAATAAAGATCAACATTTTAAAGTCTTGTCCAAAAGAAAAACCAACACTCATGATTTATTTTTGCCTATTTTTTCGGAAACTGCCAAGATACTGCCAACTTTAAAACATAGTAACAGCTGTGCAAATCTCATAAAACATTATTCACATTTTTACTTCTATTTTAAACTTAAATAACACATCTATTAAGATATGAGTTTTATGCCTGTGCTTCAATCAAGTTGCACTATTTTTCTCTCTCAGCTTATATACATAATTATATTGAGGCAGCTGTAAAGAAAAACCAGTTTATTGCTTTGAAGGCTAGTTCCTGTGACCAGGCCTGCTCTGTCATGTCACAATAGTCACATTCCCGAGAGAATGATATACGTCACAATTAACACTGTGGGTCTTTTCCAAATCATCAAATTTTATAAAATGTATTTGCAATATACACATACATTTTCACACACTTTCTTTTTCATTCCAACAAACCTCTAGTGACTAAATTTAATAAGCTATATTCGATTAGATAAACTTATTGAGTGTCTAACTAAAGATCTTTTTCCTCAGATGGTACAGCAAATTGGCATTTACGTTAGAGCCAAACAAATAGAAAGTCCTTCAGGCGGTAAAGCTTCTATTTTAGTAGGAATGAGGAGAGTGCTGTTCTCTGAAGAGTATAGCCCAATCTTATGTTAAATAATATTGGAGAGAAGATTCAAACACATAGCTTGACTATTTATATAAATCTATAAACATTTTTAGTTCCCAAAAATGTAATGTCTGGAGATGTTGGGGCCAGGAGTGGGTTATTTTTCATGATATTTCTTTATGGTCCATCTTGTCCTCCTCATAAGAATTGTCTAGGACAGGGAAAGAGAAACATGAGCACAAAGCCAAAATTTCTCACATTGACAGCAACTTTGACTTTTATGGAGCTATAAGAATATGATCTATTTACTTGTAGTGGCTAAAAAGATTTTGTAATTCAAACCAGATTGTGAAAGGTCACCCTTAGTCAAACAAAATAGATGAGGGAATTCACATGTGCTTCGTATGCAGAATATAATAACATACATCTGACCATGTAAATACTATTTCTCATAGAGAGTGGTCAGACTACTATATTCATGTTTTGTTGATGCACATGTGAGAATCCCAGAATTACAAAGACCCAATTGATTGTTAGTTCAATCCTTTCATTTTGTAAATAAAGAAATTCTAACTTATAGAGGTTATTCCTTTTCTAAATACTATGCTGGAAATAAGAGAAAGAAGTAAATCATTCTTGATGATTATTTTTTGATCTTTTCATTACACATTCATGACATATATTTATAGTCTATAAACATGGAAATTGCAATGTAAATGTAATGGGGAGAATGTAATTCAAATTTTGTTTGCTAAGAGAATGGATCAAAATATAGGAATGGCATGCCCAGTACACTGTGAAACAGGCTTACAGTAGCTGACCTTTATCAAGTGCTTGCGATGTGACAGGCCCTGTTCTAACTCCCTCACATGCCTTTACCCACTTATTCCTTACAATCATCTACTGTGATAAGAAGTATTATTACAATTTCTTAGATTCAAAAACAGGAAGGGACACACAGGCTAAGGAATGTGCCCAAGACCACATAGTTTGGAAATAGTATCCAGATATTTTAGGCCTTATCCCGGAATTATTGAATCAGAATCTTCAGAGGGTTAGTTTCAGAAATTCTAAAAATCTCCCTATGTTGAAATGCAAATTAAGACCATGGGATATCATTATCCTCCTAATAGAACAGCTAAAATAATAATTAAAAATAAAGACAATGTCACATTTTGGTAAGGATGTGGAGAGGCTTTTCTGGAAGTTGAAAGTATAAAAAATAAATAAATGTATGTCAAAGTCTTGCTGATATGGTGCATCTCAAAACTTACTAATGATTTGTTTTATCCCATCCTTAGAATTTTCTAGTCACTGAATAATAGAGATGGAAGTACATAATACATTCACGCTCTATTTTCATATACAAAATAACAAATGAACTTGGATCCAGAAGGGTAAAAGAGAGAAAGCACCAAAAGAAAAAGCATTTAGTTAAAAAATTAATAATAAAAAAGGAGGAAATTCAAGAATGATCCTCTATCCCTTAGTTCAGAGTTGTTCACAAGTTACTCTTAAAACGCCACTCATTTTCAAAACCCCCAGCCCCCAACATCTTTTCAGCATATCTGAACCTCTAGAAAGTCCATTCTACTTGTCCTCTGTAGGGAGCGCATGAGCCAGAAGGCAGGTCCTTCGAGTAAACAGGTTTTAGCAAGGCCACCTGTGTGCTTGGTGTCCACAGTTCAAGGGCTTTGCAAGGCAGCCCAGAGCTGGGTGCACGACAATACTCGGGATGTGGTTTCTGGCTTGGGTGGAAAAATATGACATTGGGAGCAAGGTTGTTTGGCCTCTGGAAATAATTCGAGACATAACTTATGGTCTGCCTGCCTTGAAGAAATAATAACAATATAATCAGTGATGCCTTAGCAACATGTACCAAAATATTGATGAAATGCAGGTGTCTGTAACTATATGTCCTAGTTAAGACGTACTTTCCAGTCTCGCTTTACTGATTTACCCCTATGATCTCACGTGTTTTGCCCACCCTATAAAATAAACTCGCTGCTGCCAGACGGGGTCTCTGTGTCTCCAGCAGAGCGCAGAGAACCCCCGGTCCCAGCTTTTCTGTCTGTGTCTGTGTCTGTGTCTGTGTGTTTTTTCTTCATGCCCCATCACCTCCCCTCCGGTTCACCCGCGCAGGTCACGGCAGTGCTCAATACTTTTTTTTCTCATAGCATCCTTTTGATAGAACTTTGATCCATAATTAACTCTAAATTCCTGTTGGTTTCTGAAGATTGTCCTTTTTTTGTTTCTTCTTCTGCTTTCAAAACTACTTAATGTGGGATTTCCCTGGTGGTGTAGTGGCTAAGACTTCTGTACTCTCAACCCTACAGTCTGGGTTCGATTCCCAGCCAGGGAACTACTCAAAACAACAACAACAACAACAATAACAACAACAACAACAACAAAAAACTCCTTAATGCAATTAATTTTGGTTGTGACAGAAAGATTAAAGAGGCTGAATTATTAGAGGTGAAATAGAAATCTCTTCATTACTCAAATGACTAAACAGTGGCTTATTTTAGAATTTTATTTCCTCTTCATTTTTCACTCTCTCCCACTACCTTTGAAAATACTAATAATCTGTTTGTAATTAAAAAAACAATCTGTATGGTCTGAGTTCTGGTTTAATATTTGAATTTTAACGTATATGTGTGGTGCATTAAATATCATGTGTGTGTACTTAAATGATAAGCAACTAGAGGGTGGTGACTGGATAGAGTACAGCTCCTTAAGGCATCTTGCATAAAACAAATTGCAATTATGCTTCTCTTCAACGTTACAAAAATCGCTATAAAAGAATGAGTCATATTTTTAAAAAATCAATATTTACTTCTCATGGTCATTAAGGCAAGAAATATGAATTGAAAATTTACTGCTAAACATATTAATGGTTGTAATTTAAGTAAATTTATGGACTAGACAAATAAAGGCCTTATATATTTAGTAATAATGTTCACTTTTTGTTCATTATATAAAGTTTAAATGACAAATGACTCTGAAATATTTTCCAAATTAAGTTGAATCTGAGAAAATGATAAAATTAGATGACTGATATTTGGGGGCTAGGATACCATGAAGAAATATTTTGGTCTACTTCAGATTTTTTTTTTTTTTTTTTTTGTATGTGGGTAGTTCCCTGGCTGGGAATCGAACCCAGGCCACAGCATTAACAGCGCCAGCGCAGAAGCCTTAAGCCACTACACCACCAGGGAACTCCAAGAAATATTTTGGAAAGAAACATAAGCTTTAATAGTATAGGTGATTTAAATTTTGAATTACTAAAGTTAACTGTGAGAGTATGTATTAAAAATGAGGGCTCAGCTAATTAAGGCACAGGTTAGATTTGTATTGGGAATGGAGTAGAGTAAAAGGCAAGTAGAAGGAAGTTATTTGTGTAAGATATTTATTAGGATATGCCTAGGACTCAACTTAAAAAGAAATCACTCTTGACGGTAAGGGCAGGTCTTGGTGATGTCAGTTATCTTGAAATTGGGGCTGGTTATTCTCAATATTTAGTACAAAGCAGTGTCATTAAAGTACTTTTGCTTTCCCCAGCCACAATTTATTAAATATTTGAAATCCAAATGCTTCTCGGTCCCACTCAAATCTATTTTATCTGGTGTTGAAATTTTGTTCTCTTAGACCTGTCACGAACAAACTTTTTAAGGTTGCAGCATAATTTCAAGTGTTTGGTGTTATTTCTTATACCACCACATATTTTTACTCTGAATCATACTTTAACTGTTTGTCATATCTTGTATGTCCTTTCTATAAGTCTGCACACCAGTCTTCTACTTATTTTGTCTAACTTTACCCACTATAATATGACTTTGGTGTATTTACAATGAAATAAATATGCACGTGCTAGATAGACATATATCATCAAATTACTACAATAATTGTATTCTCATTGGTTTTTAACTAAATATACCAGGTAAAAGCAGATATATTTGGAGAAAAGCAGATTTCCCCTATTCATCAATAGATTCACTTAACGTGTTAGCTTTCTAAAGAAAAATGATGTATCATCAACTGCTCCTCCCTTTCCCCACAACTGCTTTTCCCAATTTTCCTTCTTCCATTCTCAGCATCTGTTACAAATTGAAGTATGCATCCAAATTCATATGTTGAACTTCTAGCCTCCCAGTACCTCATTTTGACCTTATTTGGAAATAGAGTCATTGCAGATGTAATTGGTTAAGATGATGTCATACTAGGGCAGGATGGGCCTTTATTTCAATATGACTGGTGTTCTTATAAAAAAGAATGTCATGTAAAGAGACAGACTTACTCATAGGGCAAATGCCTTGTGAGGAATTAAATTGCCTGACCACACACCAAGGAATTGCCAAAAGCTAGAAAGAAGCCTAGAACAGATCCTTCTTTAGCACCTCAGAGAACCCTTAACACCTTGATCTTGAACTTCTAGTTTACAGAATGACAGAATAAATTTCTGTTGTTTAAGCCACTCAATGTGTGGTATTTTCTCATAGCAGCCCTAGCAACCCAAGAGAGCCTGGAACCAAGATTGTTACAGAAGTCAGCAGGTAGAAATAAGCTTATTCACTTCCTTTCTTCCTCCCTATTAGCTCACCTGTTGCCTGCTCCTGTTTGAATGCATGTGTTAATCCTTCTAGCCCCTGCAAACCTCTCCACCACTGCTCTTGATCCCACTGGCTCTCATCAATTCTATTCCTCTTTCTCAATTACATATCACCATTCTCTTAATCTCAGCCAAATCCTAACCCTCAGCCCATAACCACAATCAAGCTTATGCCCATTTAAAAAAATCAGAAAGAAGCTGCTGCTTCTTTTAGCATTTCATGAAATCTGCACTTCAACATTCTCATAGGTGGAAATTATTATCCTAAACATTAGTATCCACATAGTTATCTTGTACAAAACAATATTAACCATCTTCTTCCTCTTTTTAATTTTGGGCCACAAAATACAGACGATGCCAAATACATACATACACATCTTAAGAAAGAAAAAATTGTATTAAAATTGTAATACTCAATATGTACTGACAACAAAAGATGAATACAAGTCACGTTTGACTTCTGCAATTACAAGAGGTGCTCAAAGTGGTTACCACCAGTATTTATGTAATACATAGATACATCGCTTAAAATGTGTATACATTGTTTGGAACACTCAGTATACCTTTAGTTATCTTTTTCTTTCTTTCTTTCCTCCCTTTCTCCCTTCCTTCCTTTCTCCCCTTCCTTCCTTCTCTCTCTTTCTTTCACAAAAATTACAACTCAACATACGAGTTTTGAGCCCTACAGCCTAGGGCTCTGCTTTGTGAAAGACACCGAGGCTGTTCATTCAAGGAAAGGACCTATCTTGAGTCATCATCCCTTATGCAGCTCAACATGCACAAGACACAGGCTGCAGAGACATAGAAAACAGAAGATGGCAGACATAATCCTATCTTCTGCCCTGCCCGTTCTCGCAGTTCCTGACTGACTGATGACAGGCTGGTTAAATTTTAATACTAAGTTTTAATACTATTCTGCATATGACTCTATTCTTCTTCACAGAATATCTCCTTAGCTGGCTTCCATAACACCTCTTGCTTGGCATCCCCCACTTTGATGGCTACACCTCTGTTTAAAATATTTTTTCTTACCTCATCCTTACATCAACATTTCTCAGATTTTCTTAAGTTAATATAAAAATCTCTCAGTTCCCCAATTAAGAGATTCTGTCATCATCCTCAGCCTCCTAAGAATCATGATTATCCCTAGAGACCCAGATATTGCCCAATTTCATTCTTATAACTTATGACAGTTTTGTTTTAAAATATAACATATTACAATATTTAATAAGATTGGTTAAACCCAATTTCCTAAAGAAACTGGATATTTGCCTGACTTGCCCACCTCACATTTCTATCTTAAAATGTTGTTAATCCTTTTTATCTTCTTATTTTTCTTCCGGATTTTCATTTTCTTTCTCTAGAACGTGTTTCATCTACTTCCAGGCATCCATTATAACTTACATGCCTACAACTTCTTTTGTAGACTACGTTGTATTTCTTCTTCCCATTTTCCCATTCACACACATTCTCTTCACTATTTAAACAGAGATCAGTTAGAGTGTTTGCCCTCATTCAAGAAGATACATGGTCAAGAAGATGGACTTAATCCGAGTTCCTTTGGTGAAGCATAATCTAAACTAATCCTGGTTGTTTCATTCTCCTTCTTTAGGTAGCAGCATATGTCCTAGTTGTTGTCAGTTAGACGCATTATCTGTCATTAGTACCAAAACCTACCACTCAGCCAGGATGGTTTCACCTGAGTTCCTGACTCATATTCTAAAATATTCATTTTCCAGTGTGATCCAGATATATCACCTGTACCTCAAATATAACTCGTTCCAAAAAGAACTGATTTTGTTTCATGAACAACCTGATCTTTCAGAGTGTAGTTTGTGTTTTGAAATTATAGTCAATTATGCCCTGCAACCCAGGCCAACAACTTGGAGTCATCTCCACCTCCCTTACATTGCGTCTCCCTGGTGGCCACAAAGTCCTAACGATTCTACAAGCAAAACAGCTCTCAAATCCACCCTTCCTTCCACAGTCTCCTTGCCTGGAATATTTGTACTTTTGAACCACCTAGCTGTTGCTTATCTAATCTGTTCCGTGCAGTGCTTTCACAATTATGCTCCTAGAACACTTTTCGAAAACCTTTATAAATAGTATCATATATTTTATGCTGCCTTTTAGAATAAACTCTTAACACTACAATATCCAATTTGCTTATTAGCCTGCCATTGTTGCTTAATCTCTAAACATATTCACACATACCCTAGCTATAGCTGCCTACTAACATTCTTTAAATATGTCGTGGGATTAAATATGTTTTTATTTGTACTCTTCTCTCTGAATAACACGCTTGTCTTTTTTTACTGAGCTGACAAAATCCACTTTCAGTGGTGCCTCCTCTTGTAAATATGTTGGGACCTAATCCCTAGAATTAGAATTAATCATTCCTTGGGGAAGCATTATTTATTAATAGCTCATATTGCAAGTACACTATGTATCATTTGCATTTTTAGAACTTAAGTGATTAATTATTGTATATTGAATGCATTGAATTGAACAATTTTGCTTTTAACTCCTGAATAGATACTAGGATCTTCATTGTTAATATAAAACATGATTAAATGCATCTTTAATTCAGAAATAAGAAAGTAAATTTATGATGATATTAATCAATAATATTTCTAATGTGACCACCCACACAATAGTATCTGCCCACACAATAATAATAGTCAAATAGGCAATATATCGTATTATTATAGTAACAGTTAATCTAGCAGTGTTTTTGTCTAGCAAATAATAACCCTTCAATAATTTAATGAATTCTTTCAGATTCATATTTAAAATACATCATTTAAAAAAGCAATTAAATAATAAAATAAACAATTTATTGGTAGAATAAGAATATTTGATACAGAAATGCAATTAAATAACCATGATTAAGTAAAGATCTAAAACCTATTCCATTCATTTACCAACCATTTAAAATGGGTAGGGAGAACTGCACTAATCGTATTCAATGATATAATTAATGCCATTCATAAACCAATAACAAGCAGACAAATACTATCAAACATTTCTTTTTTCATACTCTTTTTCTTTGGTTTGAATTTTCTCAAGAAAAAGTCCCACTCACATATTAGTCACAAGCACTTTGATGCTGAATTGAATCAGCCTCTGTACAGAGCATGGCAGGACACCCGTAATGGCTCCCTTCCCACCTGTGGGTAATAGTGCGGGTGCTATATTGAGAACCACCTTGGCAATACTTCAGTCACTTCAAGAAATTTTCCCAGCACAGGTGGTTTTTAATTCTGACTGCTCATCAAAATCACTCATGGAGCTTTAAATAAATACAGATGCCTGGGCCCTAAATATTAAAAAAAAAATCAAAAAACGAAAAACAAAACAAACAAAAACCTTATTTCAGCATCCTTGGATAATGGAACCCACTCATTTGTATTGTTAAACTCTCCACAGATGGTCATATGTGTAACTTGTGTTGAGAACCACTGTAATACTTAATCTTTACATACTGACCTTCCTTTTGAAATACCTTTCTTTATCCTTCTTATATTTTCACAATAAGCCACTCTACTTATGAGTTTTATTGCTACAAATCATAGTTAGATCTAGTTGTTTTGGTTACAGTATCACCTCTGGATTTTGTCTTTTAAATTCATTTAATTCTTTGCTCTGCAACCTGCAGGTCAATTCACCTTTTCCCTAAATAGTTCCCAGATAACAGAATGTTACCCCAACATTACTGCCCCATATCCTCTCTTGATAAAATAATATTCCCTTTCTACTCTGCCCTGGTCAGAAGGAAAGATAGTGAGCATGCAAGCCTTCAAAATGTGTTCTTTTCCTGCTCAGGGACTGCTTGATGTGACCTGTGTCAGACAGAGAAACCCAAGCATTTCAAGGCCAATTTCAGAATGAGAAAGTCATGTTGACCACTGACATTTTAAAATAAATTTTCAGTTTATAAGGATAGATCTGGTCCAGACACTCAATCTCATAAAATGACATTGTTGAATTACATATTTCTTTTTTCTCTTTGGCACTTGAGTTCTTAGTACTAGTTTTATTAATTTCTCATTATACATCTCTCTAAATGCCTAATTTCTGAAGTTATTATACTCAATGGCAAGATGGTATGAAGTCTAAAAGATGAAAAAAACGTGTATAGTCTTAAAATTTTCAAAACTGTCATTGATAAGAAAATGTTAGAAGAGAACCATTTTAACTGAAATTTCCTATAAATTAAAATCTCTTCCACAATTCATACATTGAAATTTCTTTCATTGAAGTAATAACAATTAAATTTAAAATGGACACAGTAGCTTTCATTGGTTAATTATGAAACTTGTAAATTTTTAAAGGAGCAATGTACATATCTATCTACCTTGGCAAAGTCCTTGATATATCTGTTTTAATTACACAGATTCAAAAGTGTTGAATTCACTAAGTATTATATATAGTCATGCTTTCCTAATAAAACTCCGAAGAGAAAGATTCTTAACCCATGAAGATACTTCTATTGTATCTGCAATACAGACTGGCAATACATAGCTCAACATATTTTTTTTTAAATATACAAGGACCTATTTATACTCTCTAACTGGGTTTGAGGACTTGTAATCTGATGTCGGGTCACACAGATTACTATATGGAACTGGGACATGAATGAATAAAGAGACTCATTAATGTTGACAAGCATCACACTTCTTTTTACCTTTGTTCATATTCATAAGTGCCTGAGGTATAGGAATGCTCAAAACAAAGAAAGAGACAAAATCACAGGGCTATTTTGAATCTGTATTCCTGAAAAAAAATGACAAGGAGATTTATTTTAAAATCATTTCCATACTGCTCTCTCTTTCAGCAAGCCGGCTTTCCAAGTTCATCCAGCCTGGTGGTTTGGGCCATTACCATATACTCCAGGGAATACTGGGAAATGAGTTACAAAGACTGAACACCATGAACACTGCATTGTTTATAAGTCTGGTTGAGAACTAAACAAGGACAGGACACAGCTGCAGACACACAGCAGGTAAAGAACCACTTAAGAGATAATGAAAAGTAGCAGGATAATAAGTTTAGAGAGCAAAGTTAGTTCAGAACCCGAGGTGAAACCTGGCGTGACAAGAAAGCCTGGAACAGTAAAAGAAACACAATACTTAAATTCTACTTTGAAATTCCCAATCTGGAAAAAGCAGGATCCGTAGGATATTATTTATAATTAAAAGACAGGGAAATCTGGCAAGGGTAAAGTGACAGTGCACTCTGATAGCAGACATCTGACTTCGGTTCAGCCCAATCACTGACTGGTATGTGACTTTAAGGGAGTTGTTTATAACCTCTTTTGGCCTCATTCTTAAAATGACTATGGTAGACAAGAAGTTTCAATGATGTATTTTGTACAGTTTTAAAAGTTTATAAATTCTAATTATAATTCTAAAGAGCAATACAGAGAAAAATATTAGACATTTATTCGCTAATAAGCACAGGGTTGTAGCTGAGACGTACCGTGTTTCCCGTGCAGCACCCCTGAGAGAATGTGAGCTCTTAGATTGCTCCGCGTCAGTAAAGAGAAGACGCCACATACTGAGGCAGCTATTCTGCATCTGGAGCACTCTTGTGTTTACCTGAGACTCATCTGCTAGTTTTTATCCCTGGATTCAGTTCTATCCTCAAAATAATATAAAAGAAATACAATTCCTTTTTAAATCCTGAAAGCAGTGTTTTTGATCACCTTAAGGTTTATCTTATCTAGGGTATGAATATTCTTAGCTATTGCTCATTTACATGATGAAGGAACTTTGGAAGCAAAAGGATTGTTAACTTCTGAACAGGCTCAAGCTGCTGCTACCTGTTTTGATTGAAACAGGAGCCCCAAATTTTAAATAATTCCATGTGATTAGTATCAAGGATGGCATAAGAAACTTTAGCTTCTAAGCACAAAGAAAAGTATTTGAGGATGAATTGCATTATTTGCTCTTATTTGATGCATGCCAGTCTCAAGAACTGACAAGCGATTATAGAAAAAAACCCAGCAACAGCAACAATCAAGTTATAGGATCAGGCACTGTACCAAAGGCCTTTTCATTATACACCATTTAATGGAAACTGGCAATTTGATAAAATAGGTCATTCTGACTTGCCATGGGCGGGCTTGTTCTCAGGGAAGCAGCCCTTTGCTCTGCATGAAAGCAAGTCTGGAGTTAAATTTACTTTGAAAGTACATCTTCCTCTATGGTCTGGTTTGGGCCTATCAAAACCTTTTATTATTGTTTGTGCCCTTTTCAATTAAGCAAAACCACCCAGTGATATCCTATATCTTCTTATCTGTACATATTTCCTCTCCACCTTTCATTCAGGTGAAATGTTGCTTTTTTTTTTTTTCAGTTTCAGTATTCATCTGATATATTCATCCTGAATAGTAGAAAATATTCAAGTGCAGTCTTGATACCAAGATGTTAGGGAAGTCTAGGTCAATTGCTGTATATTCCTTGTTTCTGTATAGATTTTATGTCACAATACACAAATAGCCCACAAGAAATGATTCATATCTGAAGATCCTCGTGTACTAACACTTCTGGTACAACCAACGACTAGCAGGCATACTTTCTTTCCTCTCTGTACTGTTGTTACAGTTTATTGTCATGGCAGGAAAAAAGGTGAGTGGGAATGATTACAAAATTTGCAGTCAAAGGAAGCTTTTTCATTTTAAATTGCCTTAGTGTACCAGTCTGGAGATAGTCATGAATGGCTTCTCTACACTGCAAACTGGCATCATAACACCAATAAAATCTCTACACATCCTATGATCCTTCTAGCCACATTGGAAACAGTAGTTAGGTGGTTCTAGTTCTAAAAAGAAGAATAGATAGAAAAGGTGCTAAGGAAAGACAGCTGCCTCATAATGCTCAGATTAAAAAAGAGCAATAAGTAGAACCCTTACTCAAACACAAACCAAATAGAATTTCTGGAACAGGGCGAGCTGGTATGTATGCATGGTGGGGCATATCTGACTGCATGTATGAGGCCTGACAATTAAGTTTGTGAACTCATCCTAGAAAAAGTGCTACCTACCTTATTGCTGAAAATCACTACGTTCACTTTTTAAGTACTCCTTATGAGAAACTATGCATCCACTCCATCACCTAGTCTACCCTTCAAAGCAATTTTGGAACTCTTTCTGGAAAGGCCTATCATGGTACTACCCTTGGTGTCCTGAATGTGATCAAAATGTCTTCCTTTCAATATTTCCTTTATCTTCAGGTAAAGAAAAAGTCATTGGGGTCCAGATCAGGTGAACAGAAAGGGTATTCTAATACAGTTACTTGTGTACTGGCTAAAAACTCCCTTACAGACAGTGCCCAGTGAGCTGATACATTTTCATGATGCAAGAGGCATGAGTGGCTGAAAAAAAGTTCAAGTGATATTCATGAAACTTTTTCAAGCAGCCTTTTCAGCACTTTCAAATAGTAAACTTGGTTGACTGTTCGTCCAGTCGGTTCAAATTCATAATGAATAATCCATCTGATATCAAAAAAGTTAGCAACATCATTTTGACTCTTGATTTGGACTGACAAAACATTTTTGGTCATGGAGAACTGGGTGCCTTTCATTGTGCACTTTGAAGCTTTGTTTCAGGGTCTTATTGATTCACCCAAGTTTCATCACCAGTGATCACATGGTCCAAAACATCCATCTTTCCTTTCCAAAAGGTCTTGGCAAACTTTGACTCACTTTTACTTTTGTTCATCTGTGAGATCCTTTAGGACCATATTTGCACACATCTTTCTCATGCCAAGAATTTCAGATAAGATTTTCCTGTTTCTCTACTGATGTTTACTTGGTCTGCTATGCTTCTCATAATCAGTCGACAATTTTGATGCACAATTAGATGAATTTTTCTAATGTTTTCCTCATTTCGGCTCCTTTCTGACCACCTTGACTTTCCTTCATCAGTGACACTTTCTCTTCCCTCAGAGAAACATTGAATCCATTTATACACTTCCATTTCCTTTATGGCATTTCTCCCATGGACTTGGACTAACATCTCCTGATTTCATTTCCACTCCTGCCAAGTTTTTGTTGCTCTAATTCAAGCTCCGACAGTCTCCCGACAGCACACAAAAACACACAACAACGAATACCACGCAGCAAGACACCACCATACTTCGACACGAACACAGCTATGAGACACAGGTATATCAAGGTTATGAAACCTTACTGAGTTGTTTGTACAGTGCTGCCAATGAGATTGCATCATGGCAAATTCACAAACTTAATTGTCAAACCTCATACGAGAATTGCTGGATGTGGTGATGACTAGTAGGTCAGGAAAAAGTAGAGTTGGTAATAAGAAAATATAGTTTTATAAATCTTAATTTAGCTATTTTATATATGAATTTGCTTCTATCTGTCAATCATTGCATTCCCTACTCATTTCTTCATATCCTCTAGAAATGTCAAAAATATTTTAAGTTAGTGCTAACATTTTTGAAAATGCTTGACTAAAGCAATGGATATTGGAGGAGCCTATGAAGTTTCATCAATCAATTAGGCAGCACTTTTCAAGACACTTGCTATTCAACCAGGTATAAAACTCAGCTAATTGTATTTTTAATAGTTCCTCCTTTTGGGCTATTAAGAGCCATTAAATTAATTGCTGATAGGAAAATAATACAACTGATATGATGTGCTTCCCAACCCTACTTCTTCTCCCCTGAGTACTCTAGTACCATTAAAAAATAAATTAAGATTTAATTAGAATGTGTTTTTTATTTGTTTATTTGTTTGGTGGACACAATTTGGTTTCCAGTGATTTAATATTTTTATATAATACTGCCACCATCTACTTAACAATCTCAATGTTTGCCAAGAAATAATACTGTTTAAAATATATTTCATTTTTGATCCAAAAAAAATTTGTTTTCAGTCTTTCTCTAAATCTTCTGTATGTTATCATTCCTGAAAGAATAAAAGCATTCTGAAATAATACTTGCATGCCTTGGGAGGTAAATTCATTCTAAATCAGAGGCTTAAAATCATTTAGAGAAACTCTGTGTTCTCAAATAATTTCCTTATTTTTTTTTAGTTCTATTTTCTTCATGAGCATTTGTTCTGTCTCTATCATCTGAAAATGTATTCTCCTTAATAGAGATGAAAGCAAAATAGACCCAAAACAGTTATGTGTTACCCCATGGAATCAAAAAGAGTCTTAAATATAGTATAGAAAAAGCACATAAAAAGCTCTACTGAGAACTTTTTTTTTAATAACCCAACAAAGTTTGGTCTGAAAACAAGACCAAAAAATCAACAAATAACATTTTTATTAAATAGACTACATCCACGAGTGATTCAACTCTATTAAAATATCAACCACATTTTCAAAGAAAATGGAAGATTAAACTATTTAGCCTGGCAATCAAATGACTTAGACTATTTTTACTTTTTCTTCTTTTCTTTTCAAATGGATTGACTTGAATTTTATCTGATTGACAGTCAAGAACTATGTGACAAAGTAGAGAAATTCTGGGTTGTGTAACTGCAAAGATTTTAATCCAAAAATTTTAGTGCATAGCTACAACCTTAAGCACCCTTGGGTACTCTCTCTCTCACACTGTGCAGTCCAGTGAGACACCTACAAACCTCCATGTTTCAACAATTCAATGAGTACTCCTACTGAGTTATTTCCTTAGCCTCTAAAAATATACTTGTAAATGTCATGGAACCAATGAAAACTTTTTTTTCTGATTTATTTTCTTCCTGGATCCATACTTATTTTTGTAGTGCAATCCTCATGCTTTTAGTTAAGATCACATCTTGAAAAGCAGAGGGAGATTTTTAGCTTGCCTTTGGTAGTAAGTCCCAGAGATCTGTCAATGACAAATAAGCAGTTATATCAAATCTCAGAGGAGTAGTTGGTCACTTGGAGGCACAGCAACATCTGACTAGTTAGCTGTGTGGAAGCTGGAACTGCATTTATGTAACCAAGACAACTTTTCATTGGAATAAACAGAGAGAAGAGGTGGAAAGGAAAGTTGTTATGTAGAAAGAGTCAGTCTATTACATAATAATACTTTTAAAAAGGACAATGATATTGGTTAAGGCTATTATTTTTGAAAACAAGATCTTTAAATAAAGAACCAAATCCTACATAAGGAACACAGAACTAAACAAAAGCTTTGTTTGTTTCATCTTTTCATGTGACCAGTTGTGAAAACCAAAGAAAATATTTTTGAAACAAACTTTTTGGCTATTGTTAAGGACTAAACTCTATAGGAATTGATGAACTTCTAAGGATTTTTAGGATGAACTTTTTTGTTGTGCTGGCTTATATCATAATTTTCAGTAACAGCTCAACCCGAGTATTGGTGCAAAAGTACAGACAGTCCAAGAGTTTACTCTTGCAAAGACATTATGTAAATTTTAAATTATATATTGTCCAAAATTTCTCAGTAGAATTGTAAAATTTAAAACTTTCGTATTTTACATATTTTAATCTTATGGAGATCATAAACCTAAATTAAAATTATTCTACACAATTACACTGCTCCTCCTTACAGGAGCAAAGATGGTTATTTTTTTATTATAGTAATGTAAATGAAGTGTTAAATTTGAGGATGTAACTTTAAAGTAAATGCTAAGAAGAATGTTTTACGTGTCCATGTCCTGTAGTTTTGTCAATAACCAGTTTCTCCTCTATAATGTGTGCCGTAAGCTAGCCACATGAAGTAAACAATTCGGCCTTAGCTGAATGCTACTGTCTGTAGTACATCAGAACCCCTGCCTGCTGATAATAAGCCTTACTTGGCAGTAATCTACATACAGTGGCATTTGGAAAACTGCAGTAATAATGATGAAATTAAATCTTCAGAATTTAAGTAGCACATAGGTCACTGTGCTATAAAAATGTAAGTGAGAATAATAATGATCTTTAAAATACGTGTGTTCACTGGTGATGGCTAAGCTAATTAGGACAGGCAGCTGAAATATATTTTTTCTTTTCTGGACATTCCAAGTAGACCAACCTGGAATAAACATATGTGAATTTAGAAGTTGTATCTTCTTAAAGTAATAATATACCTAATAATTTCATATTTATGTCAATATACCATTTGATCTCTACTGTCCTAGATGGTTCTAAATTACACTCTTCTTTGATTTAGTATTTGTTACTAGCAACAATAAAAATGGGGCAATGCTTCTTCAACAGTTCTGTCAAAACTATATGTAGCTTAGCTATACATAATAGTTCTAGAACATCCTTTCTTAATCTATATCTATTTTTAAAAAAGTGTTCTCTAGTAAAATATTGGAAATGTGTCAGTCTAATAATCTGAATTCTATCCAAATGCCCATGATTTGGAATTAGTCATGTGGAAATTTATCCAGGCAAAGAAGAAACTTAGTTCTTTTTTTCTTTTTCGTGTAAACACAAAGAGATAGTTGTATTTTTTATTTCCTTTGTTTAATGAGACGTTAACGAATTTAAGAAAGTGCATTCGTTCTATGATTCATCATTCATTTCTGTAGAGACTATGATGTTTCAAGGGGGAGTTGACGTAAATTAATACACACGTCAACTAATTTCATCACCTACCATTTTTAGTGTCTCTAGGGACAGTATTGTTACATGAAACCTAATTTGAGAAACAATGATCTAGTGAAAATATGATTTTTGTTTATGTCTAATCTTAATCTTCCTGAAAATCTTTAATACTCCCAGATGCTCACTAATCTGAGTTCACTGGGTTTAACCGGAAGGGCACTCCTCAGCTAAACAAGTGAATAAAACTGATGGGGATAAAAATGTATTTCAAGAGCCAGACTTATCATATACTAAAAAAACAATCAATACAAACTTTTTTTACTCATTAGTGTTATAATAATTACACTGTGTTCAAATTATTATTATTATTATTATTTTACCGTATAACTTGCTGGGGTTGTATTCAAATTCTTACAGCAAAGAGTAATTCCCACTTTTTCAAGTTCACCTTTACTAAGATCAAATCTTAGACTTCCTACAGTGTGATAACAATAACCAAAGATAGTCATTGATTGTCTTTCATAATTAAATGACAATTTGAAATTTTATTCAAAGTTGACATGTAGTTTTACATAGAAAACAACAAAAATCATCTTGTTTTAGGACAGCAGGATAAATCATAAGAATTTAAATAAAATGAAAAAACTAAGTGATTACATGTTGATGTCAAGTGAAAGAGAGAGAACATATATTGTCAGTTTCTCACTATATTTTTCTTTTTTTTTTTTTTTTTTTTAGAATTCAGATCTTTTAAATTTTTTTTTAATTCATTTTTATTGTTAGACTTATTGGGGTGACATCTGTTATATATTTTTCTTTTATTCTAAAAATCAGCTGCCCATTCCTTTTTCAATAGCTCAGTGCCTTCAAGTATTTTTCTTCAGAAGGTAAGAAATAGCATACGGGTTTACATATTTTCTTTAGCTAAGATTTTTTTGCTAAAAGAATCAGACTTTTTATTCTTTCAAGTCCTCCCTAATATTGGCAGTTAAGTGAAGTGAAAAAGTAAATTTTACAAGATCAGATTTTACCATTCCACCATTTGGAAAAGAAAGAATGAAATTTATACTGAAAAGGCCTGGCATACAATACGTACATAATAAATAT